>JACN01011030.1:0-14569 GCA_000787155.1 Scartelaos histophorus
ATTATTAAAATGACCTTACCTTTTTTGCAGTTTAATTAAAAACAGTATGCAAAGCCATGCACACACTACCCCCATCTAGTGGCAAGTCACCGTCAAATTGCTCAATCCGTATGAACAGCAAACCCACACTGAGCGAGTATCAAGTCAAACAGAATTGGAGAAAATGGTCGTGGTGCATTGTGATGGTGCAGCTTTCACCCCTGTGCTGTGCTGCTGTAATTAGAACTGAAGGAGAGCAGGTTTTGTGGCTTAAATCAGATAAATGGTGTTAATTGCATTTCCCCTGTCCCCTGTGTATTCGTGTTGTTGTTCCGGATGATTAGCCTAATGAATCTGGAATAATTGGAAACATGTATACACGCTAACATTGCAGCACAGTTCAAGGTCTGAGGGCCACAGAGGATTCACAGCCACTGCAGTTAAAATAAGGCAAAGTAAGGCAAGTTTATTTGTAACCCCAAGACCTTTACAGAATAGAAAGAGAAAGTGATTAAAATGCCTGTGACAAGAGCTAGATCACTCATTTTCAAAATCATTATATTTGCATTACATTCACACTCGTTTTCCCAATTTGCTTTTTTTTTTGTTTTAAAATTTTACTTCCTTGCTGGAAATTGTCACATCACAATAGGAAATTCCATAACTTTAACCAAGCAAAAGTTCCTCTAGTTTCTTTTGTGTAAATTGTGTAAAACGTCTAGACTATCTTCTCCCTGGTGTGGTGTCATTAATATGTTTCAGAACTCTATTTTATGTCTATATTTTTCAACTTTTCTTCACAAATTACTTTTTGATTGGTCTAAAATTCATCATTTATATTTACAGTAGTTGTAATTCCACCAAAGACAAAATTGGAGAATCTATAAATCAAAATATAAATAAACATCATAAAAAAATTACAATAAAGAAGAGAGAAGAATGTAAAATAAAGTCATATACACAGCTAAACATGACTGGGTATTATTATGTCGACATTCAGTGACAAGTTTTCATGTTTTTGTTTAGTTTTTTTTTTTTTTTTATATGAAAGGTTGAATTTATGACACAAGATTTATATTTTAAAGTTGCACTGCGTAACATTCCTAATGTAGGCTCCGCCCCTTGCTTTTCCAGGGAATTCTTATCGCCATGTTTAGAATGTAATAAAATGAATAAATGAATAATTAAATCAGATCTACATTACAGATCAAACCTGCCATCACCATCACCAAGCAGGCTACACTACACTACACCACACCACATTACTATTCAGATCTGTGGAGAGTCGCCCTGTTCACAGAAGGAATTATTGTATATTTGATCAATAGAAACACCTGTGAAGAATAACTGCTGGATGAATATGTTTAATGTCAAGAAATAACTTGTCCATGGAGACAAGAAGGTCGCAGATCTTCCCCCAGAAAAGTTGCACAGTGCATCTTTAAGATTTCTAAAGCTAGTTCTAAGCTGTTACTCCAAGGGTAATTCTGCTTTTAAAAGAAATAACATAAATGTTGACACTTGTCTCTTACCAAATGTCTTATTACCATTTATATTTTGCTCTTTGTTATCATATTTGATGTGATGTGTGAGCTATTGTGTCCAAGTATTTTCCCATTGTAGATCAATAAAGTTTGTCAAAGTCTTATGGCTTTACTGTCCTCATACCCGCCTGTTTGATGACATCTCTTTTAGTTTTATTTAACACTATTCCACCTCCTTCCTCATTATTTGTTAGACACTGAACTTGCAAATGAAATGTGCAAAGTTTATTTATCGATCCATGAGTATCAGAGTTTCTTCTTGAGATTTTTTTTTTCTTTAATGCAGAGTTCCCTTCAAAAGAAAATCTTTAAGACTTAGACTTAAAAAAAAAAAAAAAACCCTTTATTGATCCTCAACGGAAATTATTTGGCCACAGTAGCTCAGTCATCACAATATATCACAGACAGCACAGACAGTTCAGAGAAGTTAGTGATGAAAATCCAGGTTATAGATGTACAAATAGTTTTCGTTTTCATGTTAATAAATGTTACACATTGGAATGGAAAACTTTCTTTATATTTGATTTTCTTTCAGTTTGAAAACTGCTGGTTTAAACTATTTTAATTTGGATTTTTCTGCCTCAGTGAGCATGAAAAGAAGCATTGATGGTGATTTCCATTAGCAAAGTGTTAATATTTTCTGTAACAGTGATTGAACCCTATTTCCGAGACACAAGAGATAGATAAGCACTGACAGAAATCTAATTTAAAAATCACTGGCCGGAGCAGAGAGCACTTGACAGATCTTGGGCATGCTTTTGCTAAAATTACATTATTTCATCTGCTTGTGTACAAAAGACTGTTGATTTAATATTGGACAGATGAAACTGATGTAAACGCAGTGGGCCGTTGCCAAGGATGTTTTTGTTTGTCATACACATTTAAGATATACTGTAATATCTAAACTTTGATACTTTACTGTGCATCTTATTTGATCATTTTAAAGCTTACTTAAAGGGCCCATATTAAGCTATTTTCAGATCTGTGTTTCCTCATCAAAAAACATGCCTGGAGGTTTTTTAAATTCACACATATCCAACACAAACCCTGTATATTTACTCTGTGTTCTTCTCTTAAACAGAAAATATAAAGAAAGTGCTCGTCTGTGTTTTTAAACTCCACACACCTTCACTAGAATCATTTGGATCATTTCAGCCCTCTAATTGCCCATCTCTACTGAACAGGGGGTAAAAGGAGCTGAAAACTACTTCTTTACGACATCACAAAGTGGAACAGAGCATTTTGAGCACAGGAGATGTAAACGGACTATAATAATAGAGTTACTCATACATGAATGAAACAAAACACAACTCCAGCTCTGTTTTTGAGGAGGAAAGGACATTCTAACATGACTTAAAGCGCATAAGAGTTAAAAAATATACAGAAGTTACTTGAATATACTTAGCTAAACTATAGAAAGTAACTCTAAAACTAATACTTGAATGTTTCTTTCATTTTACATCTTTGCTTTATTGTCCCGTGACTGTTTTTGCGCATCAGTACATTGCAATAATGTCCGTCCAGTCCCTTTAATGGCCATGATGGTCTGAGTGAGTGACCAAAGTATTTGAAGTTGCACTGTGTAACTTTTTTTTTTCTTGTCGTTTGCACATTTTCTCTTCTTTTTTAAATGTTTTTAAATGTTTGCACTGATGTGGGAAAGGACAGCAATTTCACCTGTGCTATATATCTTGTATGTATATGCACATGTGACAATAAAGAGAAATTGAATTGAATTGAATTTTAGGTTGAGCGTCCATCACCTTCTTCTTTCTATGGATAAGCAACTACTATGCTAATGTTCTATGACTTTCTTACGTATCTACCTTACATTTATTCAATTACAGGTGGTTTTATAGCTCAAAAATACCTAAAAACAGAGGCTTTCCGACTGCCTCTCCACAGATCTGACCTATAACTTGGTTCACGATGATAGAAAAACAACATAATAAAGTGTGAACCGTCAGAAGAAACAGATGCATCTTAACGGCACAGAAAAAGATACGGCGTGAATCACGATCAAATCTAAATCTTGCCCCAGACTCATAAAATTGTGATACGATTCTCTTGGCCGGTCGCCCGAGCCCACATCAGGCTGTGCAGTGTTCTCTGGAGTTGTTGATGTTGGCGGACAGAACCTTCTCTACAAACACTGGACCACAACAGATGTATAAATAAGTATTTCATGAGTATTTCAACCGAACTGAACTACTTTATTATTACGCGTCTGTACAGTCTCTGCTCGTTTTTAAAAAGGCCTGTGTGGAGAGAAGGACGGTGAATTTCTATTTTAATTTGGATTTGAATTTGATTAGAGTGATTTGAGAACATGGGGCTACTTACTTAAAAAATATATTTGACAAATTTAGAAATAATTATGAAGTTTTGTCCCTTATTGGAACAGTTTGGTATGTCAAGCAATCAACCAACCACAATTTTCAGTGACAATGCTGACCAGACTTCAATCAGTCAGAGCTAATCAAGGAACAGGATTAGAACATTGCAGGATATTTCTGTGTTTCTTCCACACTTGGACACTTTTTTTTCTATCAAAGATGTTTACATTTTGGAGAATTTGCTTTGTTTGTTGGTCTGAAGTTGTTATTCGTGACGGGAGGATCTGGCTCTATACATTACACAAATACATCTTTTAATTAAATTACACTTTTGGCACCATTAGCCACATCATAGACACACAAATCTGTCATCCCAATGTTGTGCATGTTAAAGATCCTATATTATGTTTAATTAAGAGTGTGAATGAAACAAAACACAACTCCAGGTACGTGTGTGATGAGGAAACATTATAACATAGATCAGAAAATTGCATAATATGGCCCTTAAAGTGCAAAGCAAATGGCATGCATAATCAGAACTGGTACAGTGATGGTTTGTTTTGGAGCTTTGAGTGCTTTGTATTAAGATGAAGTGCTCTCTATGGCAGCTCTGATCCAGGAGAAAGAGAGATGTGTTTGGTTAAAAGACAAGTGACCTTTAGGCCCAGAATGAGAAAAAGTTTGCAGCGCATTGAATAAATGAATAAAGGTGTGACAAAGAGCCTGTTCCAGTGGCTGTAATGTGCTTTATTTTTGTGTGGTTTCAAGACTAAATACATAGATAGAGCTTTAATTCAGCTTCTATCAAATAAAACACTCATGCAGCTCCACATTTACACGCAATTAGAATTTCACTCTACTCATTTGCAGCCACTCACATGCAAAAGAAAAGCATTTAAAATATGGGCTCCACTGTAGCAGTAAGGTTACTTTGCGCACAAGATTAATACTTAGGTCTTATCTTTTATGGTTCAGTTCACTTTACAGAATTTATAGTAATTTATTTTTCCAAAGTTGTGAAGAGCATAGATGAGTCATGAGTGCCATTAAACATAATATTATACTTAAAACACATAAATAAATTAGGTTTAGAATCTTTCCAAAGCAGTGTTTTTGATGGTTCAATACTGTTGTGTGCAATATTAACAATATTAACTATTCATCATTAGTCAATTTATATTGAACTTAACTGTACAATATAATAAAATCAAATAATTAAAGAAAAAAAAATACAATAAAAACCTCTTTCAGAGTATAAGTTACATATTGTACAGTAAAAGTTAGAATTATACGTCGACATATTTAGTGCTTTGGTGTTTCTGGGCTGCATAACTTACATGGTTCACCCCAGGCTGTGCTGTGTTGACCCTATGGAGGAAGGACACATCTAAACTGCATCACAGATGCTATTTCACATAGATTTCAGTAACTTATCAACAAGTTCCAAATTGCATTCATTTGAGCCCAGGCGGTGCAGGCTCCTGATCTGCACATCAGTCATTAATCCAGGCTCCCGGCTCCACACTGTCAATGTATATATACGAGTGTAGAGTCCATTTATTTACTCCCCCGGGACACGGGCTCGGCAGGAACTGTTAAAATGTCCTCATTTTAGCTGAGAAGGATTTATTCCTCAAGTTCCTCTGTATTTCACATAAGAATCTCAGGGACGCGGTTTCCAGTCTCAAACCGGAAGATTACAGTGTTTTTGGTGAGGATAAAGAATAGGTCTATGTCAAAGATACAAACCTAATCTAATAACATTTAACTACACTTTTGATGTGATTCTCCTCTGACCAGGTTTTACTATTAATACTGAAATGGAAACATCTGTTAAAAACCTACACATCCGGGTACTACCACCTCTGGGCTACTATTTTAACTACTTTACTATTTCCTTTTCTATTTTAACTTGCTACTAAAGTAGGTGGTCCCATTTGCACAGCCCTGACCCAAACACTGCGCTCACATTGTAATAACATGTAATACCGCGAGACTCTTGTACATATTATTAAACTGTGTGTATTGGTTCATTAGTGTGACACACAATATCCATGAGGAGGCGAGCCTCATTAGTGAAGTTTCTCTCTCCGGGGGCCCCTCAGGCGTCGCCGGCTGCACTTGTGTTGCGCGGGATAAGCTCCAGAGGCTCAAACAGCAGTACATTGAACATGGTTTGACAGAAAACATAAATCACCTGAAAATTGAAAGGATTAGAAGCGATGGTATTGCAATCATAAAACTGCCGTGTATAAAAAAAGAGACAGATGATAACGCACGAGCTTCGTAAATCCTTCTTACCTGCTATAAATGATGATTTGCATGGCTAAACTTCTTCAATGACCTCATCAATATTATAGACTTTGATAGAGACTCAATAAGCTGCGCTGCTCTCTCCCCTCCTCCGCGCTCTCTCTACCCCTCCTGTCGCTCTCATAAATCCATTGGTCGTGGTCTCGCTTTCACACTATCCGCCGCTTTGCTGATCAGACCACTGCAGTTGTATTTGGGAGAAGTTGGCAGCTGCTGGCGCACCGGCACAAAGGCATTCCTCTCCTCACTCGCTTCGGACACTGGAATTATGTACAGAGCTGTCTCAGTCTTTACTACCCTGTGTTGAACCTTGACAGTCTTTTCCATTCAAAAGAGAGAGATTTCACCAACGCGCCGCTATGGAGATTGGAGTCCATATCCTCTTGTTTTTTCTCGCGCACCAGGTAGGACAAGAGTTGGGAGTGTGGGTGTGCATGAGACTGTGCATGGCTTTTACGCATTGGAGTGAAGCGCTACTCTTCCAAACACTTTCCTCGCTTTTTACTTCGCGATAACGCTGGTTTTCAGGCATCCTCTCCTGCAAATACTATCGAGCCAAGTTTACCCACAGCTCCACAAGAAGTGCGTCTTTCATGGCATCGCGTTTCGGGGCACTGACAAGCGATGTCTTTGGCCAAGCTCTGAATACATTTGAGCAAGTAAAAAAGACGCGCAATGGTAACGAGAATGTAAAACCGATTTTATGTGCAAATCACGGTGCCAGTGCCTCTTGTCTCCCCTCGCATCTATATTCTGCTCAGTCCCCCAACTTGAGCGTTTCTCCGGCTCGTTCTGTATGCGTGTGTGTGGGAAGCGCAGCGAAGGAAACACACAGGCGCTTGGAGGAGAGAGCGATGCGGAGGGGGGGATGCTTGGCCGCTCCACTGCTGTAGCTGCCTGTTATTTGGGTCTCGACTCGCGCTCTCCCGGGGGTCCCTCAGTGGATGTGGTGGCCTCTCAAGGGATATTTAATAAAGCCTTAATTCCCAACGTGATAGAGCAGTGCGCACGCTTGATCTGACTTGAATGTGCGGAGTGAGCGCGGGGTAACTCAGAACAGCTGTCTGTGCCAGTCTCTCTCAGAACGATTTAATGGAAAAGTGATTGCTGTTACGGGCTGTGAGCTCACGCCTCATTTTCTGTGTCTGGCGTAAAACTTTAAGCAGTAACATTACTGAACTTTGGAACATTTTTGAAGGGTTGTCGTAAAGCCAGGGTCTAGAATGTATCTTACCTTTTTTCTGTTGACATACTTTTCAGACAATACATTTTCGCGATTAAAACGTCAGAGCTTAAGTTAAGGGATATTAAAACATCTTGGCTTTCATGCAAGTTCTCATGGCACAACGAAATGAATGACCACATTGATTAATGTGGCATCTTCATATCTTACAAGCTTCACATTATGGAATTGCTAGAGCCATGAAATGGAAGACTATGAATGTTGAATAGCTGCACTGCCTTCATATGACCTGTCATTAGACTGACAGCATTATCAGGCTGAAATGTGCTCATGTTCAGATTTACAAGTTGCAATCCATAATAACCAATTCATTGGCAAGGCTTAAAGAAGCTTTTAGTACATCATGGCCATGACTGACACATAAATCATTTTACCACAAATGAGGAAGGTATTTCTCAGACAGGTGGTCCATGTGCGGATACTTAAACATATGGAAATTAATACACTTCACTCCTGATTTAATTTCCCAGTTCTGTTTGGCAACTGCATGGCCAAGTTTCCTACTGGCATATAGTGCAAAGAGCTAATTTTAAAATAACCTAGCACAGACCTATATCTAAACATGGCCACAACGAGGGAGCCCTGGAGCGTGGCAGGAAAACAGCTCATTTGGAGAAAGTCTGGTGTTGTTGTGCTGCTCTTTTCTCCTTTTCCTTCGCTCTGTTTGTCTGTCTGTTTGTCTATGTACGTGTCTGTGTATGTTACAAAGGCCAACTGGCATTTCTAACCATACATTCACCCTTTAAAGGTGCACTGTGTAACATTTCTGGCTTCTGGCTTCTTGTCTCCATTAAACCTATGTCCATAGAGGTGAAGGTCTGTGTTGTGAACTTGAAGATAGGAACATTCAGTGCCAGACTGTGGCCCCTTTCAGGCAAAGCAATAACATTTCCATGGGAAAAAGACCAGAAATGCTATTGCACTTTTAATTGAAAAAAATAAAAAAATGCCCCACTGCATCCTCACTATAGTTGGTGAATTAATTCTGCTCCAGTCTTTTATACACCAGATGCCCTGTCTGATGTTGTCCTCCTCTTTTATCCTGGCATTACTTAAATCACTGGGAAAGTTGCCACCCAACCCAACCTATGGCACTTTTTTGGTTAACAGCTTGTCTGATATAAACCTCTAGACGGTCTTGAGTAGCATTGTGTTTATACAGCCTCTGCTGGTGACACTTTGAGTTGAGTGTTGAGTTCAAGCCTTCACCTTGACTTTATCATGTTTCAAGTGAGACTTTTTTCATTTTCACTTACACATTATGCAGCTTCTAACTTCAGTCTGCCACAGCAGATTTGAGTTTGAATGCCAATCAAACTCAAATCTGCTCATTTGTCGCTACTCTCTCTCCAGAAGAACATTATGTATGGTTCATCACAGATTCTTTCTTGGATAATGCTCATCATTATGTGTAGTTGGACATAGTGGTCTAGGAAAGGGGGAAAATCCATTAGCTGCCTGCAAAGAGGTGTAACCATCTGAGTAGAGAATCTGTTTATTTCACTCTATCATTGTGGCTGAATGAGTTCTTTTTCCCCCCCTTAAAATGTGTGTTGGTAATGGGTGACAGGACTCAGTAATTCATTTTTAAAGATCTAATCACATGCATGTAGACACCTTTGATGCACCTGGAACCAGCTGTCTCCGGAAAACCTGCAATCTCACTGTGTTACTCTGTGGCCCGCTTGAAATCGAATGAGATTCCCTTATTTATAGATGCTCATGTAGGGAGCCAAGTTCCTCTCACCATAAAGAGCCGTACACACCTAGCCCTGCCTCGTCACACACACACTGCAAAGGCGCTGCTATAAATCCCTGTTTTCCAAATGAAACGCTAAGCAGTCTCTCCGAGTGGAGCCATGATTCAGAATAAGCACTGCACAGCTGGGGGCTGCAGGTGCAACATATTTGAACCTCTTTTTCCATCATACTTGGATTCTCTACTCTATGTCATCCCTTGTTGTCATGCTTGTATTTGTTCTGAATGCCTAAGTGTTTATGAAATTACTGTCTTTTTAAGTGTCATACCAGCCTTAATCCCATTGATTTTCTTCATACCGTATTATATAATGTATATGCATTCACTTTGCCCTTGCCGAATGGCACAGGCAAGTAATGGCTTTCATCAAGGCCGTAGATGTGTGTTCAATATTGGTCTGACATTGTACTTGATGCATCTCATTAGAAAGGACAAATGCATTGTCCAAGTCAAGACTTTTAAAGTACATACACATCCCAGTGCAAATGAAATATTTTAATTTGTTTTAATTAGATTAGAAAAGTTATAAACCATTGCAAGATAAACAACATTTCAACAATTAGTTTCAGTTTCTATTAATTTTTTTACTTTCTTCATGGGGATTTGGTGTAACATTTAGGTTTATCACATTCAACATTCAATCATTATTTATCCTGATTTGAGACTCAAGGACTCATTGTAGCATGAAAATCATAAATTCAAATGCAAAGTTTTAAACATTTAAATGTGTGCACTCAACCTACTAAAAGGCGGTGATAAATCTCATCCCAACACAAAACAGATGACACCCATGTTACTGTTGCACATTATTGTTTGACACAGCTACATAAAAGGGCAGGAAAGTGGTGTTACAGAGAACAGAGTTGCTATGGTGTCCTGTTGTTGATAGACCAGAGTGACCTTGCAGTGACACATACAGACACACACACTTTCACATTTTATCCTTTCATCCTTCTCTCTCTCTGCTGCTCTGTTCGCTCTCACCTTTACCTCAGCACCAGATTGATGTGGTAAATTTAAACAGAAGAGGACAGAGCCTGCAGAGGCATGTCACTGCCATCAATTATTCAAGTCCGCAGCAACAGGTGTGGCATAAACTTGCAGATATTGCTCCCAAACATACAGCTATATTTTGTAAACACTGTAAACCCAAGGCTAGTGAGCCATTTAGTCCCATTAGAGAGAAATACAGCAGCGCTTTACATTTCATTTGAGTCTATTTCTAAGGCCAGACGAAGTGACTCGTGTGATTTTCCATTTGGGACAAAGAAGGGACATACCCAGAAATGTCAATCCGATAATGCCAACATCAGAAAGTAATGCAGGAAAGATTTCTCACAGTTTTATATATAAGAAGGGTCCCCAGTAAGTCAAAGGATCTGGATTAGTCCATTTTTGTGATCTATGTTTATCTAATGTTGTTTTCTAATCACAAACATACCTGGAGGTGGGTTTTGTTCCATTCACACTTTTAACACACACACACACACACACACACACACACAACTCCTTTATGCTGAATTCTTCTCTCAGACAGAAAACACTCTGTTCTGTATGTGTGATATCAAATGGAAATATACGAAGTGCTGTTTTTAAACTCCACACACCTTCACTACTACTACACTAATCTGGATGAGTTCAGATCTGGAACTGACGAGCTCTACAACAGGTATTAACTTAAACTACCACTACATGACATCACAAGGTGGAACAGAACATTTTAAGCTGTGGAGATGTAGACAGACTAATAATGCAGGATTACAAACAAAAGTGTGAATGAGACAAAACAACTCCAGGTATGTTTTTGAGGAGGTAACAACATTATGAGCCCATTTTGTGTAATAATGGAAATGTAATAATATGGGACTGCTACATTGTCCACAACTATTTCCTTTGCTTTCACAAGCTGCACACGATTTCTTTCTAGTTCATAGAGGACAAATTCCTTTGAGAGAAGCTGTTCCTGTGTATAAGTGTAGTGACGGACACATGTCATGTTGATTTCTGTGTGAAATGAATCATCCGGGGAGGACCCCCAGCGAACCCTGTGCTTGTCAGGAGCAGCTCCCCAGTGTGAGGAGTCTCTTTTAGGCCTGTCACTCTGCCACATGTACCACTGTAACAAATGAAGAGCAGTTTAGGAGCAATCGCCTATGACAAGCCTTAGACTAATGATGATGTTAATGAGTAATGCCAGATGTGACGGCTGGACGATTCTGATTTAATTTTTTTTTTCCCATTCTCTCTATAGTCAATCTCTTATCTTGCAAAATGTACGGTTGTAGTTTCTAGACATTTGTATTTTTCAGCACATTCCAATCCCAGAATCAGCTGTCTTGAAGTGTTCCTGACTGTTTGGCTGGTTCGATCAGAGGGTTCAGTGGGGTTTTTGAGATCTGTCTCTCTCTTCACCACTTCCCATGGAATAAAACAGTCTACTGTAGAGATCCTGTACTGGTAAAGTGCACTTTAGAGTATTTTTTGGCTTGGGCTATTGACTGAAATTCTGAAAGCTTCCTGTAAATAATAACACATGCATGCACACCTGATGTAATAGAAACTGGAAAGGTAACACCTCACAATGCACTACACACCGTCCCAGTGCACTCTCCTTTACTTGAAATGGATGGCTGAAACAGAGAAGACTTTTTTTTATTTATCCCTGTGTTCCCCTGTGACTGTGGCTGAGCAGTAGTAATGGGCTCGAAGGTCAAACGCTATCTTAACTCCTCAGTGGGAGGCGGTGACCTTTGAAGGGAGCCACTGTTTCCCCACTAACTTGTATCCTTTGATGTAACCACTGGTCTCATGGGGAGAGTGGATAACAGATAGAGATACTCAGAGTAGTAATTAAAGTAAATATGTCCCCTTAGCGCTCCATTAGAATCTGCCCGCATTTGATATAAGTGGCCTAATTATGCAAAAGACCATTGGATAATCGTAAAAAGAGTGCAGAGTGAAAAAAAGCATCCTATGAGAGTGGATTAATGGCTCATTTGTGCAGTCGGGTTTTGAGGGAGTGAAAAAGGCACACAAAAGTCAATACAAAACCATGTGTGAAGGACAGTCCCATCTCTGAGCTTGTTCTTGCTCTTGTCTGACCACAAAATTGACAAGCACAAAGATACAATTGGTGACAGCTAGACGGGGAGTCCAAACTGTTAGGTGTTTTGAGATAAGAAGAGACGTTAGGATAGGCAATCCCCCAATGACGACTACATACAAGTCAAGATTGTTTACTGAAAAAGATCCATGATTCTTACCCCTTTCCGCTGGGCTAGTCTGCTTATGCATGCTTCTACCACCAGTAACTCTATAAATATATTCATGAGGATTCCTCCCCTCTGTTTGTCTGTACATACTCAATTTGCAGATTTAGTATTGTAGGACTGTATGCTTAGTTTGTGGTCACGCAGGCTAAACAGCTTTCTCTAATCAATTGAACTGATAAGACACAAGAAACTATGCATAATTCATATTTACATGGTGAGATACACACATTTCAATTCAAGGAGGTTTGTATTACGGCTAAACCATTTGGAAAAAAAAATATTTAATTGTGATTGGATTTGCATTGTTTTAATAATTGGATTTCTTCAAAGTTCATTTCTGAAATGAGAGAAAAAGACTGAAATATGAACTGACAAACTTATCTAATACCATTTTAGAGCGGGTTTGTACAGAATCTAAGCTACAACAATTGCAGTTTTGATGCAGAAGTCAGGATAGTCTGTTGTTATTGGGGGATGGTACTTAAAAAAATGTGGCTGTTGCGATAAAAAATCTGCATTTCAACTTTTAAAATCTGTATTAAAAATCATTGATCTGTTGTCTGGGTTTGAGAATACACACTTATAAAAAAAACTTATAGAAAAGATGAGTCTGGTCACAAAGGAGTTTCCCAGAGTTCCTCATCAGAAACATGCATGATCAGTCTGTATGGAAATAAATATGGCTACTTACGAAGCACCAAAGTCAATCTGAGGTAAGAGGAATATCATTTTACTCAAAACAATAGGCGATTCATTTCACATGTGTCACTAAAAACAAACGCATCTGATTGTACGAACATGAGGAAAAATACAGAAAGATATAATTTTAGATTTTCCAGGCAGATACATCTGATTGTACGAACGTGTTTGGTTCTGGGAGGAAAAATACAGAGAGCGATATAGCGATAGAGAGAGATATAATTTTAGATTTTCCAGGCAGATGACCAGCAAAATGTTGATATAGTCTGAAAACCAGCAATTACTTTTCTATATCCAGGTGTCACTTTTTGTTTTTCTAACCATTTGAATTCTCAGCCATGACAAAGAAGCGTGTTTAAGTGATGTAAGCTGCTTGGAGAGAATGTAATAATAACCCAGACAAAAATATGTATTCATTATTATGTAAATATTTTATCCTTTCACATTTTACTGTATCTCAAAATCCTGAACTTTCCTTGGCATTGTCATGTTGTAAAATATCTGATGGCGTCAGCAAATCCCAAGGTGTTTGTTCAGGGCTTTATAAACTCCCCGAGGAAAACACAGCACACGTTGATAGAAGTTCCTCTCAAAGATGCCTGAAGAATCCTTTTTTTTCCCCCTAATCCTTGTATGTGTTCCTACCATAGGTTCTGTATATTCCCTCTGTTATCGCTGGCTGTGCTGTTAATTGTTGCTGCAGGGCTAATGCTGTCTGATAGAGATTTGTGCTGGCTGCATTTGATCTATTTTTATGAGTGTATTGGTTGAGGTGAGTCGTTCCCTGGTGGCAAACCTCAGATAAATGGGTCCTACAAAAGCAGCGGCTCCCTGGATGCTCGGTAGCTAAATTGGTAGGTGAGGAGATATACTGAACCAGATATAAATCAAAGACAGACTGACTTCGTGTTATGTGTTTGTTCTGGGGAAAGGTAAAAAACTGGAATCTGTACATATCATATAGTTTGGACAAAAAGGATTTCTTCTTTTGCCTAACCCATTTGTAGACATGCAGGATTTCAATGAAAATCACACGAAATTTGCTCTTACTATGCCATTTTCTTGCACATCCAGGCGCTGAAAGGGTGATTGTAGCAATGTGGTTGTGAGGTAGAATCCAATTAGAGTTCAGCCCTGCTTTACAATGCTTATTATATTCCTTTCTTATCCCGTGAAATGTGTTTTGAAAAATTACATTTAATAAGCCTCTATTGTGCCCCTTTTCTGTTTGCTTCAAGTAGGTTAGGTTGCTTTTTGGAATCGTTTTAGTCCTGCCAATGGGAACGGGGACTAGCACCCTCTTTATTTTTCAAGATTTTTCAGTCAAACCTTGTGTCAGTTTGTGACGAGACTGAGTTACGTTTTAAAGAAGTATAAATGTTGATGTTGTACCTCCTCATAAAACATATCGTCACCTTCCTAAA
>KN516694.1:0-16909 GCA_000787155.1 Scartelaos histophorus
ATAATAATAATTCTTATTTATAAAGAAATTCTCAAAGTAAATTATTTTAGTAGTTATTTTGCTCTCCTTATGAAGTGGTAAAGTAAAATTACAGTCCACCTGGGCTAAATAGCCATAACTGTGAATGTGGCACCATCTAGTGGTCATGCGTCATACAACGTAAGTCACGGCGAGGGTCAGTGAATTTCTGTCTGTTTTTTTATCGTGTTTAAAATATTTTCATTTCTGGGGCCGACATAATATTAAATTACTTCACAACGTACTTATTATTTGTTATCTTAAATGTTCCGCTGTATGGTATTAAATGTTCTTGCAATTATCAATCACAGGTCAAATAAATAAAAATTATATTAAATAACAGTGCACACAAAGGCTCCAATATCCACGTTTTATTTATTTATTTGTATGTATGTAATATGTACATTTTCAAAACATATGTATTTTAAATAGTACTTTAAACATGTGCATATAGATAAGAAATACATGTACTGGTAAATATTCACATTTATTTAGCACTTTACTCAAAGCACTTTACATCAAGGAACCATCTCATAAAGCAAGGTGTGTGATGTGATGTTGCTCAAGGACACAACAACTTGGTATATGGGATTAAACCACCAACTAGTCAGTTTTTTACAGGCCGTTTACTAAGGCCATTTTATAGTGTTTGCCAGAAGAATCTCCCATCACTTTTAATCCCGTTTTACCCGCTTGTCGGCTGCTATAGCGGGTGAACCCTCTGCTGTGTGTCCCGCCCACAGTGCAGGTACCTGGTCCAGTACTTTCTGAACTGCTCGTCCCTGAAGCCGTAGATGACCGGGCTGAGGAAGCGTGGGATGATGTAGACCACCAGGAAGAAGATGTATCGGATCTCCAGACTCAGCTGAGGGAACAGGGAGATGAGAGCGGCCTGCAGGGAGGGCACCACGAACGCAAGCATGCACAGGAGCAGCTGGAGTCAACAAAGGGAACGGCATTATTAATCAAGCTTTGGTGCCTTTCCGGTTTTACTATACCAATGCATTTTTAAAAGTGCACTATGTAACTTTTCGGTTGGGTCTCTGTCACCCTCTTGTTTCTATAGATATGTCATTGGTCTGCATTATGACATTAAACAGCTCTGCCTCACATGTATTCAATTACAACTGGTTTTATAGCCTGAGAAATACCTAGAAAAACAGGGATCCTGACTGTGAGCGGAGTTGCCTCTACACAGATCTGACTTGTAACTTGGTTTGGTTAGGTTTCCATGACAATAGAGAGGTTTTGTGCCATTCTGTGAAACATCTCAGACAAAGCAATAACATCTCCATAGAAAAAACCCTCCATTAGAAAAGTTACACAATGTACCTTAAAATAAATGTATGTCAAGGCTGCACAGCTTAAAGTTACAGTAAGCACCGGACCTCATATGAAAGCTCAGAACCTCCAGAATTCACTCACTGAGCTGCAGAAGCTGCACTAGCACTGATCCATCATGACTGTGAGAACCAGTCAGTGCAGATTACGCATGATGATGCAGCCATACTCACTGTTTTTATATGACTTTTCACAGACTTTCATGGGAAGAGATGGTTATTAATCAAACATTTAAAAGATGATACTGGCATTTGGGCAGCACAACCACAAACTCTGCTGGAGTTTATGTTTTTTTTATACTACCAACTAGAATCAATATAACATCAGGTGGCAAAAAACGATTGAGATCAGAGAAAGTTCTTTTAGATTTTTAGCATCTGGATTTGAGCAATGAAAATGGAAACGTAAGTGAGAGACTCGTGTGAGGCTCATTCTACTTTCTGACTGCAGAATCATCTTCAATAATAAAAGAACAAATTCTAACAAACAAATTGGCCATCGTGTCCAGTGTTTTTGCCTTGTGTCTGTGATTGTGTCATTTAAACACTATCCCCTTAACTCATTTAATAAACTGGAATGTTTTTTAATGAATTGTATTGTTTGGATGAAGAATCCCTTATATCAAAGCAAAGGGTGGCTATTATTTTGAGTTAAAGGTTGTATGGAGGATTTTTTTTGTTTCAGATTGTCAATGATAGTATTATAGACATGCAGCAGCCTTGTATTTATGATGACCAAAACAAAAGGACTGAAAATCTGGACGTGGAGGGGCCAGATAAACATTAGCCAGTGGGTAACGAGGCTATCTCATTATCTATTGGCTGTTGGTTTGTCAATTTAACTCCCTACACTTCTAGTGTAACTGACCCTCCGGTGCGCTGAGATTACATAGTTTACATATGCAAGTCAGTGCAACGGTTCTTAGCAGCTTCCTCACAGTTAGTATAAAGTTTGTTGCAATGACAGACAAGAATCCACTACCAGTTGCCGCAAAAGAAAGTCCCATTTTGAGGTTGGTGAAAGGAGAAGAAAAGGGGAAAAGAAATGAAGCTAAACTAAAGCTAAAGTGATTCTCGTACATCCCTTCCAAAGACTGACATGTTGGAGCTAAATTACTTCTGGACAGGAAACTTCTGCTTATCATTGGGAAACGTATTTTATTTCCAAGAGCTTGACAGACGCTTTTCAGGACACAAATGCAATATCCTGTATCTAAAAACGTGCTGCTTGTTGTATTAGTAGTTTGTTGTATTTACAAGTCCTGTGCAGTGATGTGGAGCAAACTTATTTTCTAGGATAAACTACTTAATTAAAAACATAAATGTAAATCTAAAGTTATCACCAAGATTTTGCACGCATAATCTCACACAACAACTTCATTATACCTCTGAATGTCGTTGCAGTTATAATAGTAAAAGAGAATAGTAGCAGCCGAACCAACAGCGCAGCAGCTGTAAAGGTTTTTGGCGTAAAGAGGAGGCGGGAGATGTCGGGGAGGTGGGTTCACACATGTGCAGCATTTGGAAAAGGATGAACAGTCGCTGTACACCTTGTTCCTAGGAAAATCCTCTATACCACCCTTAAGTTTTGATTCCTTCTCTGAGAATCTACACTGTATCACGGAATTAAGAACATAAATAAATATGAATAAAAAAGTGTATCCAATCTTTTGACTGGTCTTGTAAGTGTCAATACTTATGAATTATTGTAAAAATCAGATGTTTCTTCTCACTATTTCATCACCACATTCAAAAAGCCAGCCCCACCTGCGCTCCATGCAGCAGCACCGTGTTCCTGGCTCTCCTCACCGACGCCAGCCCGGACGCCGCTTTAGCCGTCAGCATGATCTTACAGTACGTGTAGACCAGCGTCAGGGCCACAAACGACAGGTACGTCCCGTCAAACACGCAGTTCTTGTAGTAGATGGACCTGTCCCTGAAGAGGAGGGAGTGGTCGCAGAAGATGGAGGTCCTGAAGAAGCTGGGGGGTTCTTTGACCACGGTGATGAGGAGGTCGCTGACGGGGGGGGCCAAGGTGAGGATGAGGATGATGCCGATGAGGAGGAGGGTTCTGGGGACGGTGCACATCTGGGTGTAGTGCAGGGGGAAGCAGATGGCGATGTAGCGCTCCAGTGCCATGCCCGCCAGGATGAGCGGGGTGGAGCGGGTGGTGAAAACGGCCGTCATGATCTGAGCAGAAGTGAGGTGGACAATTAGTAGAGACAGAAGATAAAGAAATAAATAATGTGCTGGAAGGTCACAGTTTTTGGATTAGATCAGGTGTGGTACAAAAAACTTGAAATCACTGTGCAACTTTTTCTGGTGTTAAGTCCCTCAAATGCTCCACATTTCTCCACAGAGATGTTATTCTTTTGTCTGGGATGTTTCACAGTATGACATTAAATCTTCCAAGTTACCAAGTTACAGGTCAGATCTGTGGAGAGGCGACCCTGCTCACAGTCAGAATGCATATTTTTGTAAGTATTTTTGAGCTATAAAACCACCCGTAATTTAATAAATATAAGGTGTTTCATGTCATACTGTGGAACGTATGACATCTCCATAGAAACAAGAAAGTGACAAACCCCCAACCAAAAATTTACATAGCGCATCTTTAAGAAATTGCTCGGTTTCAGGTGACATCACAATAAACGATGGGGGCAGCTAAAATTAATATTGTTAAAATGATTATTGCTGTAACATAAGGCACTAATAGAACTGATCAGTTTTAACATGTATTAATTCAGTTTCAGTGTAAAATATAATGTAATCGAAGAAATTTTGGGGTTGTAGCTTGATGAGAATATGTTTTAGAATCACAAAAAATGTACACATAAAAATTTTCTCATGTAAGAAAATAAAAGTAGCTAAGGGCTAGAAAGCAAGATGAATTTTCCATCACATAACACAAATATGCACAATTAATCGCTTAAGGCTTTATAGTTTAAATTTGTTATAACTGACAAATAAAACTACTATAACAAAAAAAATTCATTGTAAACTGTAACTATGGATTTGATTGAGAGGGAAGATTGACCAGGAGGCAGCAGACGGAGGCGTGGATTTTCCTGAAGATGTAGCTGACCACATAAAGCGCCGTGACCAGGCTCAGCTGCACCGCGTCGTTTATCACCATACTGATGAACATGATGTACCGTGGGTTTTCATAGAACAGTCTGCACACACACAGACACACACACAGACGCACACACACATCCGAATAAGCTACTGAAGTATCGTAATGAATACTTTTAATGAGCACTTAGGGTTATTGTTTGCTATAAAAGATTATACATTCCACCAGAGAGACTTTAGTTCAATGCTCTCTGATGAGTCAGTAGAATAATATTTACTGCATTGTAGCACTGCTGTTCTAATGGTAAAATAAAAATAGCTTTTACTGATAACATCTGGAATATTCAGTTACAAAAACACTGGACATGACGGTTTTTATATTATAATTTGATGTTTTTGTCCAATCAGAAAGCAGAAGCCCCATGTGAGGCTCTTATTTAAGTTTCAGTGCTGAAATTTTGTTGCTTTAAACCTAAAATGACTCTCTGATTTTAACCATCACAACCAAAACTACTAGTATATATGTATATGTTACTAGTATATGTTATCCACGTACTTAGAATGAGAAAAAACTTCTTTCTTTATGCAGGTTAAAGCACTGAAAACTCAATTTCACTTATGATTATTGTAACTTTTTGAAGAGTGCAGGCTGCAGGCAATTCTTTTAAAACTAACTACTGTTTTTACTTCTATAAAATACATTTACAAAACTACTCCTAAGTCCATTTTATTGAAAACGTTTCTGAGATAAATTCAGCTCATTAAAAGCATGTGTAATTTCTCACCTGTGTCGTAGGAAAGTGTGCACCATGCTGCTGTTGATGATGCTCAGGGCCAGCCACACCAGCATGGCCACGATGTTTTTGGTCAGGGCGTTGGAGAAACTGTCTTTGGGCACAATCACATTATCTACAGACACAGGAGCACTCGTGTTACCCACCAGGGCGTCCAGCAGGGAGGTGGAGTTCTGCATCCTGGGCCATACGCCTCATAGCAATCTACAGACACAAAAGGAAATAGTGAGTTAGTAAGAGTAGTTTATTCGGTCATTTGCAGCATGACAAGAATATACACAACAAGCCCACTTGAATGACAATGGCCGAAAGAGTCTAGGCTGAAGTTAAAATTATGGCCTTATGGTCTAACTCTGTTAAACAAAGTACAATAGGGTCAGGCATTGTTTGTATGGAAGTCAGTAGGCACAGATGATTGCTTTAGAGGTGTCACAACTCAAAATGTTGACCATGTTAAATTAGCTTTATTATTCTTTTTTAAATATTCTTTTAAAAACAACATGTTTTTTTTTGCTTTGGATTAGCATAAAAATAATGTGAAAACATATATAATACATTTAAGTATGGTCAAGCATGAGAACACAGGTTTTAAATAACATTTCAGAAATGTATTGTTTCCCACATCTTCTCAGTCCAACCCATATGCCAAATTATTATTTCATACATACATTATAAATGTTCATCAAAGTATTGCTTTGAGTAGCTTTACATTATCTTCTTACTTTACCAAATATGTGTCACATAAAACATTTTTTTAATGCATTTTGTGTGTACTTTGAACATTAGGAGAATGGTGTATACTGGTGTCCAATCAGAGTACTTTCTTCGGAATACTTTGATTTAATGTAAAACGTGACATATAATTACAAAAAGCTTGATTTTCCTTGCATTTTTTATGCATTAATTTATGTTTAATGAAAAATCACACACTCACACTGCAAGAGCTGTTTTCTATTTTTCTCTCTTAATATTGCACAATTTGCTTCAACATTACATGATGAAGTACCAGCAAGTATTCTTCTGATATAAAATAGTAACTGTATTCTGAATACCTCCAAATGAAAAAAGGAACTGTACTAGAATACAGTTACTCAAAATGAGTAACATGAATGTTTGTTTTTTTTTAATAAAGTTATATTCTAGACAGAGAAAAGCAGCTATTGATACTCTTAAAGTAAATGATTGATATTATCTGGGCTACGCAGCAATGTATAAACTTTAATAATTTCAAAACATAATAAATTCCACCTTTTCAGATATACAAGGAAATATAAGTATTTGTGTTCATAAAAATATTCAAAACAAAACAAAACTTACATCTACTGTTTTGATCTTTGATTAAAAAAAAATACAAAAAACCCCAAAAAAACAAAATTATATTACCAACAAGTCTTAGTGTTGAGCCACTGACACGAGGGCCAGTGACTGCTCCCTCCACACTCTGAGCTCTTTTATAAAGGATCAGAGGAGCTGAGGTGACTGTGTTTATGAAATTGCTATGGTTGCAGGGGTTAAAGGTCACGCGTCACTAGAACATGGCTGTCATTAACAAACGTCATCTTCAACATCTCTAGAGGCCTAGTCCTGTTACGTAATTCTCATGTTTGGCAGATTTCATCATATATACTGTGTTATGATGCACATACACAAACACATACACATATGATGTTGCCCAAAATACTCTGTTCCACCTTGTGATGTCATGTAGTGCTAATTTTCAAGTTAACAGCTCCTTTTAGTTTAGTAAAGACTGGAAAATCCATGGCTGAAATGATCCATATGATTCTAGTGAAGGTGTCTGGACTTTTAAAACACAGTGGAGCACTATTTGTATTACCACATGACATCACAAGGTGGAGTGTTTTCTTTTGGAGGGAGGAGAACTCAGCCTAAACATGTACAGTTTGTGTGTTAAACAGTGTGAATGTAACAAAACACAATTCCAGGTAAAACAGCGTAATCTGTGCTATTTAAACTGCATCTGACAGGTTAGACTGCACTTATGTCTCTAAAACTTAGTTAACAACATAACTGTGCATATATAGCTTGACATGTTTCTTTTAGTTTTATTTATATTATTTTGGTTTATCATTTTACTTCCTGGTTGCACATGGGCGGCAGCTATAACATACAAAGAGGTAATGCCATAACTGCTACCTAACAACTATAATGAAAACAGTGGCTAAAACCTAAAAAAAAGTCTAAATTACACAGTGGGTATGATTAGACAAATAAAAACTCCTTTATTTCTAGAAAACGTGAAAAACTGGCATTAAAGATGATTTATATTTTAAGTGCATATGGCAAACTACACTACTGAGATCTTTTTATTTGTGTTTTTAACCAAAATATTGCACATAAACCACACACATTAAAGTGAGTGTGTATGTGTTATTTGTTATCTCTGGTATTGATGATGTTGTTTATTACATCACCTTAGAACAGCTTGAGATAATCCTGAACTACCACTAGAGGGAGCCAGCACACCATCACAGCTTCAGGTGCATGCGTGATTGAAAGTCATTTATTAATCAACAATACAATTTATACAGTAAAGAAGACCCCGATACAATGATGATAACAAGTATACAACTTCATTTAACTGGAATGTATAGGCTGTTCCTTCAGTACATAGACTTTATTCAGGCTTATGTCACAGACCAGGGAAATGTCTGGAAATATGCGACAACAACCTCTGGTGTAGCAACTGCGAATTAGCCAAACATGATGGTAGATGACATGACATGTAGATGAAGAAAACTGGGGCATTTTCTAATTTTCCTAGATTTTGTCAGACTTACTACCACAAACGGAGCCCACCGGAAATTATAATCGCATCTTTCCAAACGTCTTCTTGGTTTGTGACATGGCGTGAGTAGAGCCTTTTATGACTATATGTATTCAGTGTAATACTTGTTAAGTGGCAGCTGATGGGGAAAATTCAGCCCAAACTCTCACTGAAAGGTATTGAGAAAAAGAAATTGATTGTAAGATACAATATTGAAGGAAAATACATTTCTGTTTAAAGCAGAACTAAGAAACTTTCTGTGCTAGAGCTCCCTCCACTGCTCCCTTATAAGAATGTCTCAAGGAATAACCTCAAAAGTGTGTTTTTCCCATTTTCTTCTCTTTTTTAATTGAGATAACCCATCATAATCACATACAAAACATATAATGTTGTCAAATATAAAAAGAGCCAGGGTTTCCCAGGTGAGCTCTCTTCAGGTCAGAGTCGGCCATATTGAAAGGCTGGTTTTCCGCTCAGAGTCCAGACACTTCAAATGCCCCAAAAATACATATTTAACCATCATTTACAAAGATGTTTAATCAGATAAAAATGTTAATTCTGCTTTAAGTGTCATTTTTGTTTCCTACTCTCCCCTTTTTAACCGCACACTTATTGTGCAATAAATGCATTTTGAAGTACTTTCTAAACATCGCATCCCTCATTCCATAAATCATTGGGCTCAAAAAACGTGGCAGGATATAAACAATAATATAATTAGCAAACCTTATCTCCAAAATATACGCTGGAAAAATTAAACGCAGCACAATTTCCACACTAGGCGAAATGTAAGATAGCATGCACATCGCTAACTGCGCTCCATGTAGCAAAATAGTATTCCTAGCTTTTTGTGCTAACACTTTCTCTGTCGTTAGTGCTCTAGCCGCAAACAGAATACGCAAATAGGTATACACAAGTGTTAAGAAAACAAATGAAAAATAAAGTATGTCAAACACTAATCTTTTTTGAGCTAAAATCGGATCTTTGAACACATTTTGACGAATGCAGAAAACAGATTTGTGGAAGAAGCTAAGAGACTCCTTCGCGAGCGTCGTAAACAGATCAGAAATGGCAGGCGCTACGCAGATAAACCACATGAATCCGATGGCGTAGTAGGTTCTCCTGACGGTGCAGATCTGCCCGTGCCGGAGCGGGTTGCAGATGGCGATGTAGCGTTCGATCGCCATCCCGGCCAGGTTGATGGGGGTGTTCCTGGTGGTGAAGACGGCCACCAGGATGAAGAAGCAGCAGAAGGAGACGTTGATGCGATAGACGATGTAGCTTAGCACGAACAGGGTGCTAGTGACTGTGAGCTGGAGCATGTCGTTCAAAACCATGTGGATAAACATGATGTAGCGAGGGTCTGAGTAAAACACCTGAAGGACGATAAGATATTAGATCAAGTTAGCTGTACAGCATTATACAGAATTGACTTGCTTTAAAAGTGTTCCCTCTGTATTAGTTTGCTTATGGATTAGTTTTATTTTGATTGTCTCATGCATGGTTGAGTGATCCTGTATTGTTCTGTATTTGAGGCTTTGAAAAGTTGTGTTTTCACCTACCCCCTGTCCCTGTGCACTTCTCTGAATTTACTGCAATAACTCAAACTATTCTGACTCAGGGTCATGCATGTAACAAAAATGGCACAGTTGTTTTCCAGCTATGATAACTTACTGCTTGTTTCTGGTGTGGCAGGAAGCCCATACACATAGAAAAGAAAATGTCTCGGTTGTCTCTGAAGTTTGATGCTCATTGTTTGGAAAGAGCTTTATTATAAAAGCTTTTTTGAGATTATTTTGGCTACACAGTTACCTTGGGCTCAGACGAAATATTTGAAAGACATGACCTTGTGCGTGCAGCTTCATATGCACTGACACAACAACCCAAAAGAAGCACTGAACAGGTCTAATTTTATTGAAATATGTTTTACCTAAATATGAACTAATGAGCTGCTAATCTGTATATTTTCATTCATATTTATTATCTCCATTTGTTGCTTTTCTGTGCTTGCCCACTATTGTTTCTGCTGTTTTGTTTATTTCTTCATTGTTATGATGAAAGAAGAGGGGAAAAGAAAAAGCTAATGTAATATATTCTTGTAAATTTTATTGTATAGACAGTTTAATTTCTTACATTTCATACTGATTTCTGTAAGTAGTATCTGTACAAATAAACACAATTACTGTTTGAGAGGGCTACTATTATTTAAGTATCATAGAGCAAATAGACCCGTGTTATTTTCTTAAGTGTTCACATTTACCTGGTGTTTAAAAAAAGTTATGACCAAAGTTCCATTGATGTAATTGAGAATGAGACAAACTACCACCACAGTGAAGTTTTTAGCGAAGGCATTGCCGAATGTGTCCCTGACCAGCACCTCCTGGAAAACACAACATACAGTACACAAAGTACAGGTTAAGTCAAGTTTTCTCATTTGATATTAGTTATATTATGTTATATGCAACAAATCAACATAATTGCTTTTTGCTTAACATATATTTAAGAAAGCATAAAGTATATAAATAAGTCTTTTAAAGTGTATTTGACAGGTTAAATTACTAATTTCATTAAAACAAACTTCATATAATTATATTTAAGATATATTTTATTATATTTGTATTATATATTATTTTTCTTTTTACTTTTGGTGAGGTTTATAACTTTCTTCCTGGTTGGACATGGACAGCCAATGTGACATTGGTAGAGTTGAGATTTTAATGTAGTCAAGTTGTTCATACTGTACGCAGGTAAATCGGTGGCAACATTTCTTCTCAGTATTTGTACTATACAAATAATTTGTCCATTCTGCCATTATACAGCCCCAGCATTACTAAACCATCTTTCAAATTGAATAACTCTAAACAAAAACACATACAATGCTCTGTTAGCAGACCTGAAGATGCCCAGTTGTGTTTCCTCCTGTGGTCACAGTTGAATTCATAGTTCTCTGTCTCTGCTGGGGGAAAAGAACAAACTATCTGAATCTTGAATGAAGGACTTGTCACTTATAAATGCATTATAGAATCTGAGCTATAAGGCTGATTATCTGTCATAAATGTAACCACGTTTATGTATTATGTTGGAGTGCAATGCTTTAGCCTTCCAAAAGTATATGATCCTTTCAGTGATAAATACCATTTGACTAAAGTCTATGTAGCAGATTAAAGGTCCTATATTACAGAAAACTGACTCCTGTGAGAATGTTACCACGTCAAAAACATACTTAGAGTTATGTTATGTTTCATTCACGGATGTTTGAGTAACACTCAAAATGCTCTGTTCCACTTGTGATGTCATGTAGAGTTAGTTTTCAAGTTATTGAAGGTATATTGTATTTAAAAACCATATAACATCACAAGGGGAACAGTGTTTTCACTTTGAGAGAAGAACTAAGCCTGAATATGCAGAATTTGTCTGTTAAACAAGTGTGAATGAACCAAAACACAACTGAGAAACAACATTATAACAGTAATAAAGTCATTCATTATAACTGCATAGGACATTTGAGCATTGAGTAAATTGTAAGAACAGTATAAGCATTAAACACAATGAGACATATGCCCACAGTGACATAGTTGTCCTGCATACTCACCTGTCAGCAGAGGGACAGAGCAGACTGTCTGACAGAGTCTATATGCCCCAGGCTCATTCATATTCATCAGCACAGCCAATAGTGAGGAGGGAGGGCACGGTATGAAGGGCACATTTGATTTTTGATAGATGTTTTTATCATGACAGGCACTTAAATGAGGGGGAGGGATCTATGGAAACCTATTTGTTTAATACAGTTTCAGAACACTGAGAGATACCAGTTATATTTTTTTTGACAAGTAACTGATGTACTGCATGTGACAAATTTTAAAATAATGCTCAGTACCTCCTTTGTCATGGATGGTCCCCTCTCCAGATTGGAGAACTTCTGCCATGGACTAGTTTAACTTTATTACAGTCTTCCCAACTAGACAGGGAAAGTCAGAACATGAGATTCTCAGATGGGTTAGAGCTGGGAGTCATTTTGAGATAAATGTCTTCAGTGTGTTCCACGTTTGCTTCCTTCCTATTTTTTCATAACTGTTAAGACCCGGGGTGGATCAAACATATTAAAGAGCACATAGGAGGTGAAAAGTTACTAAAGGTAAAGTTGTTTTCTATGCCCGAAAACAAAGTAACAACAGAAGGGTGGATCTGGTGAGCCGGCCAAACAGAACAAAAGGATGTGGCACCCCAACCCCATACAGGGCTGTAGAAGCCAGTGCCAACATCCCTAACCTAAAGCCCCGCCACAAAACTTACATTTAGGGATACATGTGCAAAGAGGCACCAGCACCTAACAGTGACCCAAAGCTCATAACTGCACATAAGAGAGACAAGAAAGACAAACTGCACATACGAAAGACAAGAGCCACGATTCAGCCAACACAGGTTTCCTGTGTAGAGTGGCCTACAGGTTGCATGGCTGCAGCTGGATTCATTTCACACTCTGTGAAGTCCCAAACATAAATTTGATTCAATTACATTCAGATTTATTGTCATTAGACATATATACATATACACACACAATAAATCTAATCAAAAGTGGAAGGAGCAGAAAGTGCGGTACATGATCTGTAAATGATCTGTGATTGCCTGAATTTGTGAAGTCACAAATCTTCATCTTAAAGCACCATGCACCCAGGAGATATTTATTGTTCCTCAATACTATTAGAGCCATCTTGGTTTTGGTCCATTCCCTAGAACACCTAAATTGCCAAGTGTTCCAAGGGTGTACAGAAATGACTGCAACCACCAGAAAGCAGACTGAAAGTATTTATTATTTTTTGTATACAATTTTTTACATGATCAGAATTAAAGAAGAAATAATCAGAAAACAAGATCATTTTAAATTCATATGAATCAACAATAACAACATGAAATCTAATGATTGAATAACACATTCTACTTTATCTGAAAACTCTCAAACAAATGTTACGCCTCAGGGGACTATTGCATCATGAGCGATCATAGTCACCCCCTTGAGAGTGCCTGATCTCGTCTGATCCTGAGGGATAAGCAGGGTTGGGCCTGTACTGAGATTGGTGCTGTAATGAGGCGGCAGTGCCTAGTCTATTGCATAATGTTGTTGTGTCCTTAGGCAAGACACATCCTCCACCTTGCTTGTTGCCCAGTAAGAAGTTGGTAATTGAGTGATTAGTGGATTCAGATTGGAAGCCTCACTTACATCAGTCGTCCCCAGGGCAGCTGTGGCTACAGTATTTTACCTGCACTTATATGATGTGAATGAATAATACAGTGTAAAGAGTGTTGGTGCTATATTACTGTTATCATTAGAGGCATAAAACCTAGAAATTGAAAAACAAAAAATATCAACAGTTGAAGAGTGAAGCAAACTGTGTAACTTTTCTAGAGAGTGTCTGTCTCCATGGTGATGTGAAGCTTTGATTTAAGTTGTCCACAGTAGGGCATTAAACTAATCTCCCCTAAAATATCTTTAAAAACATAAATTCTTACTGTGAGTCTGGTGACCTCTCCACAAATCTAACCTGTAATTTTCAGGGAGTTTTGGGCCATACTGTGGAACATTCTAGGCCCATCTCCATGGAGACAAGCAGATGACAGACCTACACACAGTGCACCTTTAACAGACCAAAAACAAGAATAGAAAGTGGTTCCAAATGATCAAATTGCAACTTTATTCCCTTTTCTACAGAACAAGTTTTGCTTTAAATATTTCCTGAATGTTTTATCCCTGACCCCATACACCAGCGGAGTGATTAACCGCGGAAGTATATTAACCAGCAACGCCACCCCAAAACGAATCACCATGACTCTTTTTGGAAACAAGTAGATCAACCCATCGCCTATCTCTTGTTTAATATATATCAGCATAGACAGTACTAGTTGGAAGCTCTGAAGAAGGATAGTTTTTCTGGCCTTTTTAGCATCTGAAGCTACAGATTTTGCTGCAAAAAGTATCCTAAAGTATGTGTATAAAAGTGTGAGCCAAACAGCCACCAGAAGCACTGCATTTGAAATATGTTCCTTTACCGCAAGATGTTGATGTCTGAAAATATTGCTTCGTGTGCAAAATATCTTCAAATGGAAAAACTCAATGGACTCCGTGGCTAAAGTGACAAACAGTTCCGGTAGCAAATTGAGCGTGCATACCAGCCAAATTAACCCAATGACGATGTATGTTTTTCTCACCGTACATATCTGAGAGTGTCGTAAAGGGTAGCAAACGGCAATGTAGCATTCGATCGCCATAACGGCAAGCGTCATGGGGTTGTTCATGCTGGTGTAGGTGCCGATCATGGCTAAAAGAACGCACAGAGAGACGTTGATGGAGTAAACGATGTAGCTCAGCACGTGAATTAGCGTTAACATGGTGAGTAGGATGATGTCGTTGATGACCAGGTGGATGTACAGGATGTAGCGAGGATTCAAGTTTAGAATCTGAGGGAAAAAGAACAAGAACGTATAAGGAGGTTACATCCAAAACATTATGGTTAAGTAAAAGCATAGACTGTACAAAAGTGGCCTTATTCCAGAAAGAAAGTGGGCATTTGTCAAGGTTTAGTTCCAGTGGTGCCAGGCTTGTCATTCTGGTATTAGAAATGTTTGTTTTAACCTGCTATGTATGATCCAGATTTTTTACCTAGCTATTTTCTTTGTAAATAAAGATATACACAATAATAACTGACCAATTTGTTGCTGCCTAAAGTAAAAAACAGTAAAAATAACAGCAATATGTGACTACACAACAGAATCCGGGAAAAAATATCCTATTCAACCCTACATATCAACCCAAAAATTTCGGCAGAGCTTATCGGCCATCAGGGTTTAAAAAAAAAACAAAAAAACAGTGAGTCTCTATAATAGTTTACTTTAGTTTAGTTTATTTGTTAATTTACCAGGGACAATGCGCATAAAAACATTGCAAATTTGCATATTTTGCAATAAAGTAAAAAAACAGTAAAAATAACAGCAATATGTGACTACACAACAGAATCCGGGAAAAAATATCCTATTCAACCCTACATATCAACCCAAAAATTTCGGCAGAGCTTATCGGCCATCAGGGTTTAAAAAAAAAACAAAAAAACAGTGAGTCTCTATAATAGTTTACTTTAGTTTAGTTTATTTGTTAATTTACCTGGGACAATGCGCATAAAAATATTGCACTACACAAAAAGGTCATATGTTTGTGCAAAACATATAGAGCCTTGGATTTCCTTTCTGATTAAGAAGAAAAATCATTCTTCTGTCAGTTAACATGGTTTATACATGTACAGGTCCTCTGCATTTTTACTGCGGTGATGCATCAAACTTGAGCGTAAAACACACACAAACAGAAAAACTTCCTTTGTTCATCAGTAATATCATAACTATAAAGTGCAAATGTGTGTCAAAAGTGATCATCTGACCTCATGTTGTGCAAAAGTGTGCACCAGTACAGAGTTGATGTAGTTGATGGCCACGCACAGACCAATGGTGAGAGCATTCTTCACAATGATGGACCCAAAATCGTCCTGGACTGCTATGGAAGTCACATTACTCCCAAAGCTCGAAAAGTTCATGGATCTTGGTATACGGAAAGCAACTAGGATGAAATAAAATGCTAGAACGATTTGCAAGTTAGTTGGGTTCAGAGAGGTGGAAGTGATCACATAACTTTGGTAACTACGACTTAAATGTTCTATTTTTGACTGTTTTATGTTTTGTTTTATGGTCTTTTAAAGCACCCATATCACAGTATTTTCTGATACCTGGAGTTGTGTTTTGTTTGAGTCACACAAGTTTAAAACATTATTAAAATGAGAGTCTTTTCCACCTTGTGATGCAGTATACAGGAAGGGCTCCTCTGTGTTTTTAAACTCCACGCACCTTCACTTGAATCATTTGGATAATATCAGGCATGGAATTGTAAATCTTTACTGAACAAAGGGTAAAAGGTAGCTCCTAACATCAAACCTACCACTACATTACATCATAAGTTGGAACAGAGAATTTTGAGGTTTGGAGATGTAGACTAATAACAAAGGATTACTCAAACATATGTGAATGAAACAAAACACAACTTCAGGTATGTTTTTTGAGGAGGTAACAACATTCTAACATGGTTAAAAGCTCACAATAATAAATTTTGGCGTGGTTAGCTTCTGGTTAGCAGCATTTGCTAATTTATCCATTTAAATTCCGCAAACATTTTCCTAACCATAGTTTTAACCATTTCTCAACCACTTGACCAACCTAAACTTCATTACTTTGAATTAATCAGCGTGGTAAAGTTGCAGGAGGAATACCGTCCCATCTGAGCCAACATTCTAGCATTAACCTATTGTAAATTGTATTGAGCCCGTCAAAAGTATCGCTGTACAGAAAACCATAACAAAACTACAAAGTATTACCTGGTGGCCTGACAATATCACATCTGAACTGAAGTGAAACCAGGTGTGGAGGTGGATGAATAAATATGACTGGATGCAAATGTCCTGGGATCAGTAATGAACATGCTACCATCATAATGTGCAAACAACTCCTTAAAAACAAATCAGGCACTTCCTGGATTATCAATGCTTCACATAAAGGGTTGAAAACTATCTCAAATATGCTAAATTTACTTTTTGGAGTTTTCAACCATTGTGACATCAGCTCCCAAAGGACCCTGCAATTTTCCAACCGGCAGTCAAATGACTTGTTTACTCATTTTAAATCAGAAATGTAATATAAAAATATATTCATCTAATGAATTGTCCAATCTACGGAGCCATAGAAGGGACATGGTGAATATAAAAATAACAAAGCGTGGGAACGAATTATAAGACGTGTGCACAAGATATTAATGCGTGCACATGAGTTATAAGCCGTACGCACGCATTAATATCTTGTGCACACGC
>JACN01130379.1:0-16951 GCA_000787155.1 Scartelaos histophorus
TATATCGTGCAGCCCTAATGCAAAGTAATAAATTTGTGCAAACACGGAGCCATAAAACTCTCTTCTGTTACGATTTTCGCTCATGAGTCTGCTGAAAAAAATGAGTCTGATGTTGAAAAGGGAAAAATCTGATACTGGAACTGATATATCACCCACCCCTAATCATTGTTACCTCACCTCTCTTTGTTCAGGTATGGAGACATGGTTCCCAAAACAATCGCAGGAAAGATCTTCGGCTCCATCTGCTCTCTCAGTGGAGTCCTGGTGATCGCCCTCCCCGTGCCCGTCATCGTCTCCAACTTCAGCCGCATCTACCACCAGAACCAGCGGGCAGATAAGCGCCGTGCTCAGAAGGTACAGGTGCTTTGCTCAAATACTTAAACATACTGTGACAACATCATCTGCTGCCGTAGAGAAGAAATACAACCACACAGTGAGCGCAAAATTCCCCGCTCCACCTTCCACTGCACTAAAATCAAGCCATGTTAAGATGACTTCAATTAAGAAAGTTTTATCATGATTTGAGTAAATTTCACATGACAAATAAAATGATCAACCAACTTAAAATATGAAAATACATCTTTCTACATTTAAGATACGAAAAAAATTAATTAAATCTAACGTTGCTTGAATTAAGAAAAACACTCTTACTCCATTGGTAGATCATTTTACGCGTCACGTTGAATCTACTCAGAGAAGTAAAGTGTTGTTAATTTAAGTCATTTTAACTTAGATATTGTTTTTTGAGTGTGTGATGTCACGAAGACGTAGTTTTCAGCTAGTTTACAACTACCTTTTACTTTTAGATGGCATTTCCACAGCTTAAATTATTTTAATAACTTTAGTGAAGGTGTATGGAGTTTAAAAACACTGTGGAGCACTTCCTGTATTTCCACATGACATCACAAGGTAGAACAGCACATTTTCACATTTCAATGTTTAAAGGAGCTTGTAGCTTGCACTCATACTGTAAAAACAGCATTCCAATCACAGCTGAAGTTGGTTGTCAGTGCTTAAACTTTCATGTAGAGGTTTCAGAAGTTTTTCAAGCCCCAAAAGCACATTTAAAATGCAAGATTCAGCTAAATGTTTCTAGAACTTAGCGGTTTATAAAGTTTCAGAAATAAATTTTAAACAAAATCATGAGTCTTGAGTTCATTAGCTGCCACATAGCTGAGCAAGCTTTCAGCCTTTTAATTCTATCTATGAGAAAAATTAATTGGAAATTTGACTGGAGGTGCTGGGGTTTAGATAGTGAAGATTTTAAAATACATATAAAATAAAAGGTGCACTATGTAACTTTTTTGGAGGTCCATGATCTATTTGTTTCTATGGATATGTCATTGCTCTGTACGGAATGTTCCTCAGACTTCAAACAGATTGACTTTACATTTATTCAATTACAGGTGGTTTTACACCTCACAAATACCTAGAAAAACAGGCATTCTGGCTGTAAACGGGGTTGCCACTCCACAGATCTGACCTGTAAGTTTAGTCTTCATGAAGATAGATAGGTTTATACTGTGAAACTACTACTACTACTACTACTACTACTATTACTACTAAACTACTACCTAATTGAATTCAAAGTTAACTTATGTCCAAATTCAGACAGGTTCATATGTGTAAATAACAACATTTAACAACATTTTAACAAAAAAGATTTATTTTTATTAATGAATAATAAAAGCATGTATTTACTTAATTGCTCTTCTGACTGGAGAGTACATGAGTTGATGAAAAAGGTTTTTGTAGTCTCACTCAGCACTGTAATCATTATAATAGAGCCTGATGACTTGTATTTGTCATTTAAAACCTGAGCACCATGTTTCAAGTAGAATCGTTGTGAAATATTCATTTGTACTTAACCTCAGTTAGGAATTAGAGATCTGAAGCACAAAATGGCCGACCTTCAGCACAGTTTTCAATAAAAAATCATTCTCATTATTTGAAGCTTTACACACATGTTCTCATAGCCAGCAGCCTCTCGACTCACCCTCCCCACAGACTTGACCTTTCACTGGGGCCAGATAAGAGCGGTATTAAGTTAGAGAGCAGCTGCTGATGGCTAATTGAGGAGTCTGGACCCACTCGAGAAAAAAAAAAAAAAAAAAAAAACCCGGGATGTGAGACTTGGCTAGTCATAAAACCTGTAAGCAAATAAATGAACTTTTATTATGCGATACAGAACAGAACAGGTTATGAAATTTTGTGACAAGTAAATGCAATTGAGGAAAACAAAAAAATATATTAGTGCAGGTCTATTTGAACACGTGATCATTAAAGATTTCCTATTCCACGAGTTTAAAGGTCCAATATTCGGCAAAATTTACTCTTGTGAGTGTTAAGACATGTTATGTTATCTCCTAAAAAACATAACTGGAGTTGTGTTTTTGTTTCATTCACACATCACATTTGAGTAACCCTGTTTTTTTGTTTGTTTGTTTGTTTATTTTTTATTATATATATATAGATTTTTGTTTGTCTAATGCTCTGTTCTACCTTGTGAAGTCATGAAGGGGTAGGTTTCAAGTTAACAGCTCCTTTTACCTTCATTCGGAATAGATGGGCAATACCAAGACTGAAATGATCCAAATGATTCTAGTGAAGGTGCATGAAGTTAAATTCAGGCCCTGTATTATGACATGACATCACAAGGTGGATGTATTTTCTGTTTGAGAGAAGAACTTTGAAGATCCAGGGTTTGTGTGTTAAATATGTGTGAGACAAAACACAACTCCAGGTCAATTGCTGCATTTCCTAAGGAAATAATATAGATGAGACATAGATGAGAAAATTATGAGCCGGTATACAGCAATGTGTATTTATAATATGCAAATTGATGTGGCCTGAACACTCATTTAATAAGAAAAAATAAAACACTGTTTGAGGAATAACTTTTTCATTTAGTTCATTGCCTGCTTACAAGAAAATGCAATTCATTAAAGGTCGTATATTACACAAAACTAAACTTAATTGTGAACTTTTTAGCTCATGTTCTTACCTGGGGTTAGATCTTGTTTCATTCACACATGTTTAAGTAATCCTGGTTTGTTGACAAAACTCAATATGCTCTGTTCCACCTTGTGATGTCATGACGCAGTCTTTTTCTATTTAGCCTTAAGTCTTATCTTTTACTTTTATGTACTAACAGATTGGAAATCATTTAAATGATTCTAGTCAAGGTGTATGGAGTTACCACATCACAAGATGGAACAGAGTGTTTTCTGTTTGAGAGAAGAACTAAGAAGAACGAAATATGCAGGATTTTGTGTGAATGAAGCAAAACACAACTCCATTTATGTTTGTGGCGAGGAAACGACAATTATAACAGATCATAAAATAGAGTAACATGGGCCCTTTAAAAGATGTGTGAGGTAGTTTGTCATTGTTCTTTCTCAAAATGCTTGAAAAATAATCTCATCCTCACAAGACATGGTCCAGTAAAATTTATAATGTATCATTTAGACAAACTTTCGACTATGGAAATTATGTGGACACAGTAACTCACACATCCCAATGTATTATAATGACAATGAGCAAGAACATAAATTGTAATAATAAATAAAACATGTAAAAATAGCAAGAGCCTGGTGCAATAAGGCATACTTATATAAATGTATATGTACGAGTAAAATTAAAATATGGTATTAGTTGTTTTCAGATTCTAAAATGTGATGATGTCATACCCTCAGGTCGGGGCGAGAGACAGTTTTCCCTGTTGATTACATTGTACTTTGTCACAAACACACAAATGTTGAACCTGATCATTTCTATTACTGACTAGACCCAAAAACATAAAAAATCTGCATTCCAACTACTAACTGCTGCCCCCTATCTGTATTAAATTATATAGGCCTAAAGAATGCCCTCTGAAACCCACCAGTAAACACTAACTTAGACTTAGACAAACTTTATTGATCCACAAGGGGGAAAAAATGGGCACAGTAGCTCACAAATTTGAATATATTAAATAACAGAGAGTAAAAATATAAATAGCAATAATCAATTCTAAAATAAGTTACAAAAAAGACAGGTGTTAAATCAAATCAAGGAATAATTATATAAATGTATATGGATCAATGACGTCAACAGACAAATTTTAAAATTTAGTTTCTATTCAACTTTTTTCAAATATTTACTTAAAATTGTTATTATTATTTATTTAATATTGTCAGGTGCATAAATCTATGTTTGACATTTATATTAAGCATTTTTTTTAATGTACATGAATTGGCTGCGATCTTAAAAATTGTCATGTGGTGCGACTGAGAATAAACTTAAAACTGTTTTAATTTCTAAAACATGGTTGGGATATTACATCAAGTTCTGAGTAATATGAACATGATATTGATATTTGAAAAAGTTTACATGCTCTGACAATATTTGTTTGAATATTATGGGGGAAATATCTATTCAAGAAAGCAGAAATTTCATGTGGGACTACAAAACACTTTATAAAATATGCCATAAAAGAAAGAAAAGAAATTTGGTTAGAGTTAGATTTGATTTAGAGTCATTTTAAAGAACTTTAAAAATCAGTAGTTAAAGGCGGACGGTCACACCACATGACATTTTAACACTTTAAGTACAGCATAATAACTAATGATTTCTGATTTGATTCCATGGAGGTCAGAGGTACTACAGGTATGTGGTGAATTATTATGAAATTTGAACCTTTTTAACTGAAGAAATTGCAATTTGACACGCGTCATGTCATTGACTCATATGCATAGAATAGGAAAATAAGTAATAAAAAAAATCTCAGCTATACACGAGGTCATACACTATATGATACAACACAATACAGGCAGTTGCATCCACAGTGAATATACTGTACTGCATTGGAAAAGTGTATTGATTAATGAGCCGTCATTTGTTGATTCTGACAAACATCAAACTGTTACCCAGCAACACCAGCTGTGGGTGAAGAAGAGGAGGAGACAGGAGTTTGGCAGTGAAATGTGTGGCGTCGGTGTCAAAGGGACTTAATGGAGTTTCAAGTGTTAAGTGAATTTAGTGAATACTCAGACTCTGGACTGAATACAAGAATACAGAAAACAGACCCACTGCATGTGTGAAAACAATGAATGCTGATTTACGACATTTTCTAAAGCTTTTGTTACTGCATAAACCAGTGTCTTTTTCCTCGAACCAGAACCGCACACAACTAAATTACAGAAATGTACTGTATGAAAGTGCCCAGAAGAGTGCCCAGTTTTAATAAATAAAGAAAGAACGTGCTCTATCCATCTTCCCCTGAGCTTTCACACGTGTTTTGATGACAGCAAATGCTAATGGTAATGAACTTCTTCAAAGGTTAGCAGCTCCCCTCTTTGAATCCTCACATTAAATCAGTGACTCCAGACTCTGGGATATGGAGCATTTTAACAGGAGTCTGAAGAAGGTAACTTTTACACATCATAGACTGCTGTCTCATTGTAGAAGCACCAGGGCACATCCAAGAGCTAAACAGACCCATAAAACACAATTGCCCTACTGTTAGGAGGCTCTAAAGTTAAAAGACTGGAACCAAAATTATACCAAAGTATTACAGACAAGCATGATTTTTTCAGTGTTATTTACTTTTTATATTAACTTGTGCTCTTGTTCTGTACATAAAGGTGCATTGTCAAATTTTTTGGGTAGAGGTTTTTTTCTCCATGAACATGATATTACTTTGTCTGAAATGGTTCACAGCGTGGCATTAAACTTATCCATCATCCATTCATTAAATTAAGGGTGTTTCTATTGCTCAAAAAAGCTCTACACCTGCAGTCAGTGGGACATTCTCTACATAAATCGGTATCTTGGTGTGGTGCCATCTCCTGCTTGTTTCCATAGAGGTATTTGAAGTGAAATTTACTACCATAAAGTGAAACATTCTAAGCTAAGCAATAAACTGAAAATATAATGGTTTAAAAAAGTAAACAGATCCTCCACCAGAAAAGTTACATATTGGACTTTTAACAACAATGATTTAAAGGTTGTTACTGAATTAATCACTTCAAAATGTAACAAAAATGGCCGTAACCTTAGTCCCAAACACGACTGGACTAAATTGTCAAAGTGTTTTAATGTAATACCTTAATCCCACATTGCATTCACTTAAAACATCACAAATAAATAAATAAAATGAGTGGAGTCTTAACTTTGGACCAGTATCAATCACTAATGAAGAAGTCTCATCGCTTTTTGTAACTGATTCTGTAATTATCCCACACTTTAAGACACTTTCCAGACTGGGCTCTTATTATCCAACACTAATTAATAATAAGACAAACACTAGCAGTCAAAAGGATAGATTCACCCTTTCATTTTTTATATATGTTTACTACTTTCTACATTTACATATATGTCATATATAAATGTATAGAATAATGTAGCAAAGAATTATGTCTAAAAGTTAAATAACTTTTTGAGTAGCCACATCTTCTAATTTGCCACCCTTCGCTTTGTCAAACAGCGCACGCACTTCCTGATTCTCTGAGGGAAAAAAACCCACTTTATAATTAGATGCACACAGCTGTCCCATTTCTACCCTAAAAACTGCTTACACAATATATCACTACCACGGGAAAAAAAAAATAAAAAATGATGCCGCCTCCAAATATTCCCAAAATATTATCCATTTTATATAAAAAATAATAACTTGCTGTGCCAGTTCATATTGTGAGCTTATATTCTTTGGGAAATGGATGACATTTAGAGAAGGGCACGCAATGACTTGAAACAGATGGTCTATCCAAAGCATTTTAAGTGGGATCAATGTTGTCGTACATTCTCCCAAATAAAAGCTGCGTGGCAGAGATGCAGGTGCGTTACTTTCAAACACTCAAACCCAAGAGCCCATTAACAGTGAAAGCAAATGAGTAAGCTCCGTGTTTTTGAATTGTAAATGGGAGATAAGTACACCAAATCTGTCTCAAAGGATGTTATAATACACCCTATATTTATTTAACTAATTGCAGGAAAAATCTCTGAAAAAATGAGCGCTTTAATAGCTTTACGATTGCCTCTCAAATCCAGAATGAAATATTTGTATGGATATTTATCAGTCTGTTCCTCACGCCCTCTGCTGCCTCTCAAGCCAGAACCAAACAATTGATCACTTATAATTTACAAATGAAATCTAATTCTTCTCACATCAGATTAGTAGAGTTTAACGCTTTGCTCACTGTTTTTGTGAAAATCTACATTGTTTTTCAGTCCCTTGTGGGTTTTTTTCTTTCATTTTTCCTCATAAGCAGTCATATTTGTTTTTATATGGACAGATTGTGCGTCCCTAATTAATTCACGTATCAATCACGGCCATCTGGACTCAGGGAGATGACCAGAGCTGACCAGACTCACATCTTAAAATACTGAAATTGTGTGTTTTCTGGATCCCAATCAAAGCATATGACAATTAGGTAGAGTCTTTTTTCTCTCTTTTTTTTTTTCTTAGAAGTTAGGTGACATCAGTAATCATATATTTCTAACTCATCGTCTTTACAGCCCAAACAAAAGAAATTTTTAAGTGCAATATTTTATTTAGTTAGTGACTGAGCTTCATTCTCAGTATAATGTATAATCTGCAGTCTCTCAGTTGTCCGGGTCCATAACAAAAGAAAATTGAACTCTGAAGAACCATATTCACTCTTAGAAACGTTTGTCCTTCTGAGTAACTTTGGAATATAGTTTGTAGAAATGCCCATATTAGCTTATATTATAAAGCTTTGTCTGGATGGTCCTAAAGAATGGAAAAAATATCTTGACAAATATATAAATTGGCTCGCCTCTCCACAGACATGATTTGTTACTTTGTCTGTAGCAAGAAAAATGATCTGATGAAGGCTTTTTTGCCAAAACGTTATTGAAAATTTTTAACATTTAACATTTTTAACATTTAACATTTTGGACATTGGCCATCTGAGTGTGCAATACATTTTTTTTTTTCACTTTTAACTGCTCTTGCTTGCATTTACACCTCTACAAGACTTTTGGAGTTTGTTTTCTGTTCCGTTTGGTATTTACTTGGTCTGTACTGTCATATGCTTGTCTTCAGCTAAGTGTAAATCCAATCTGTGGAATATTCCAGGCAAAGCAACTCCAAAGAGACAAGCAAGTGTCAGACCCTACACCAAACAACTTACATTTTGCACCTTAAAGCCTAAATTTCTATAGATGCATATAAAAATGTTTTGCGCGTGTTTTTGCCTTTCAGTAGATGGTAAATTAAAATGAGATTTGACTATAGTTTGATTATAGAAGATACCACATATGCACTAACCTGTACTGGGGGATTGCAGTATGTCGGTTTATATCTTCATCTATGGGGCTATATCAAAACATGCACATAATAATACATATAATACAATACAATACAATACACACAATCATTTAAACATTGCAAACTCGATTTCAGTAACTTCTTTTTATATTGCATTTCATTTTAACTGCATTTATTCTTTCCAACCTCCATTTAAAGGGAACATATTATGCCATTTTCTGATATTATATTGTTAACTGTATAACTGGAGTTGTGTTTTGTTTCATTCTCACGTGTTTAACGCACAAATCCTGCAAATTTTGGCTCTTTTCTCAAACTGAAAATACTGAAAGAGTACAAGAAGTGCTCCATTGTGTTTTCAAACTGCATACACCATCTGTAGAGTCATTTGGATCATTCAGCCCCGGAATTGCCAGTCTCTACTGAATTAAAAGTAAAAGGTAGATGCTAACATGAAACCTACCACTACATGACATCACAAGGTGGAACAGAGCGTTTTGAGCTTTGGAGATGTAGACAGACTAATAATAAAAGCGCACAAAAGTAAATTCAGCGTAATATAGGACCTTTAAAAAACAGACAGCACTTACTTAGCACTGTATCACTGTAGCACAGATATCTTATGAGTTAACAGTTTCTCACCATTAAATACGACTGTAGCCATGATCTTTTGACCTCCTTCTTCATGCTCGTCTCTCTTTTCCCACATCCAGAAAACCAGACTGACCAGGATTAGAATAGCCAAGTCTGGGAGCGCCAATGCCTTCCTCCAGAGCAAGCGCAATGGTCTGCTGAACGAACTGCTGGAGCTGACGGTGAGATGACCCCTGACCTTTTATCCATGACCCCACCCACATAACTAGAAGTGTGGGTGGGTAGATGAAGAAAGTAATTTTAGAAGATAGAAGCATGTTAAAGGGGAAAGATTGGACATGCTTGCTAGCCAAAAAGAGTTTAGAGTGAATTTTAGAAAAGACGGAAGGAATTTGACGACTACTTTTTAAATTGGATCGACCAGTCAATTTCAAACATCGCACACGAAGTACTACCAGAAGAACCAAGGCGATATTACGATTAAAACCAAAAAGATCCAATAAATTTAAGAAACAATTCCCATTTTGAAAAGTTTGCTGTGGGTTGATGTATTAGATGTTGAAATAAAATGAGATCAATTTCCCTCAAATCTATTTAAAGCACCTATATTACACTGTTTTCTGGTCTATGTTATAATATTGGCCAAGGTTGTATTTCGTTTCATTCACACATGTTTAGCACACAAACCCTGCATATTTAAGATAAGTTCTTCTCTCACCTTGTGTATGAAGTGCTACACTGCGTTTTTTAAACTCCATTCACATCACGAGACAAGATTCATTTGGATGATTTCTGCCCGTCTCTATCTCTGCTAAACAAAACACACAAGGTAGAACAGAGCATTTTGAGCTTTAGAGATAGAGTAATAATAAAGGATTACTCAAACATGTGTGAATGAAACAATGCATAACTCATAACAGCATTAAAGCAATCAAATTTGTGTTATATAGAACCTTTAAATACACTACTGTAACTTTTCTGATGGATGGGACTGTTCTTTTTTACCTGGAACTCCATTATGGCATTAATCTTCTCTATTTTGCATGTTCAGTCAGTGTTTTTATTGCTTAATAAGATGCATTCTTACTGTGAGCAGGGCCACCTCTCCACAGAACTGACTTGTAACTTGGAGACAAGCAGATGGCAGAAAAGAGAAGTTAGTGCACATTAAAATTTTTTAAAAATTGTTGTTTTTTTCATTGTGGTTCTTAATTGCAGCATATAACTCAGACTCACTTCAACAGGAAAAGTGCAACAATGGAAATCAGTTGAATTTATTTTCAATCCAAATGTTTTAGATATAAAAAAACAGACACCACACTTTCAAGATCACCAAGTCTCTCATGTCATTCAGTGGTAACGCTGAGTATGAATGTGAAGGTGAAGGTGACTATAAAATAAAAAAGATACAACATCTACAACAACAACAACGACGAAAATGACTCTTGTGAGCTTCAAGACATGTTATAATGTTTCCTTACCTAAAACAACCCAGAATTGTGTTTTGTTTCATTTGTACATGCTTGAGTAACCCTTTTCATATTATTATTAGTCTGTCTACATCTCCAAAGCTTAAATATGTGTGAATGAATGCAAATCCAGGTATATTTTTGAAGAAGAAACCAAATTATAACATAGATCAGAAAACAGTGCGATATGAGCCCTTTAAAGTTGAGAAGAGCTCTTATATTCTGACATAGGCCGTGCTTAAATGAGCAGTGCCGGGATCAGAGCTGTCTCCACTGCAGTCTTGTGTAGTTTTATTGTTAATTAAATGTTTACAGCAGCAGGTGGTTTTGACTCCAGCTTAAATAATGAGACCCCACAGAGCTGTAAATCGACTACCACACCACAGCCGCCTAACACCCACACTTCTGCATCGCACCATCACTGTTTGGGGGTGCATAATATTTGGAATATTCTGACTAAAAAAGACGAAAAAAAAGTTATATAGTGCTTTTGAGAAATATGTTATATGGGTAAATTTAAAACATGATTTAATAACTCCTATGCTCTTGTAATGCGCCACCGTATCACATTAAAGAGCCTATGTTACACTATTTTCTCTTCTAATAATATTATAATGTTTCCTCATCACAAACATACCTGACGTTTTTTAAGCTTTGGAGATGCAGACAGACTAATAATAAAAGGTTACTCAAACGTATGAATGAAACGAAACACAAATGGTGTGTTTTTGATGAGGCAACAACATTATAACATGGCTAAAAGCTCACAAGAGTCAATTTTATGTAGCTAATATAATATAACAAGTATAATATAACGGTATTACACTTTAGGTTAACATTAACTATTAAATGTACAGTTTGTTTCCTACTGGCATTGCATGTTCTTATTTATTCTTTTTTGTCTGAATTTATCTGTGCAGCACTTTGGAAACATAATAAAATGTTATATAAATTAAATGGATTGGACCTTTAGGGCTGGAACTAACTAACAATTTGTTTTGTTAAATTAATATACAAAATAATGATACAAAACAGTATACAACTTCACAAACCTGACGTGATGTGCAGTAGTTTTAATAGCACAATGTAGGCTAATTGTGTTGTAACGGCGCTCTGAAGGGGGAGTGACTTAGCAAGAGGAGCAGTGATTCAGAAACTTATTAAACATGTCTGTATTGAAGGGCATAATCTACTTTGCCGGGTGTTTGAGTGACAGACATTATAACCAACCAGCGCTACTTCTATGGAGTATTCATCGCTAACATATAACATATTTAGATCACCATGTTACCTTTTATTGTTTTGGTAATGCTATATTCACTGAAAACAACGTATTGACACTGTTGTAACCGTCAGGAGGCATTGGTAAGAACAAACAATAAGCGAAGTTTTATTACTTTTATTCAAAACGTTGAACTTTGTGTGGTCCTGAAACATTGTTACGTTCCCTCGCTCGGGGAAAAGGGAAGCAACAAGAAAAAACCAAGATGTTAAGGTTTTAACTAAAAATTGTGCATTTATTTACAGTGTAGGAAAAAAAACAATTAACAAAGGATAAGTGCAGGTGAAGAAAACAAAAAGAAAAGGGTTTTAAACCAAACGCGTAACACAAACAAAAAGCCCTAACTAAGCATAACAAAATCTGTACTTAACGAAAGCTAACAAAAGTGTCTCGAACAAAGCGAACAAAGCTAACAAAGGCAAAAGCCGGCAAAAATACAAAGGAGACACCAAACAAAAGTGGCGAGCTGGTGAACCAAATCCAGCCGCCTCGAGCAGGCAGAAGACGTCTCTTTTAAATTGCGCGCCCCCACAGGTGGGCTCCGCGGATTGGTGGGGCGGAAGGGTGACGTCCAATTAGGGCGTAGGCGACGCCCAGCCTTCCTCCAGCATCCTCCTCTTCGGGCCAATCCCGGCCCAGGGCTCACGGTCCGGATTTACATGGCCAGTTCCCTCACAGAAACAAAAAGAGAGAACGGGAGCAGGAGGCAGAACAAAAATAAGGGCCAAGGCCCGTAACAAACATACAGAGTATAAAAAATATAAATTATAACATACAAATACAGCTAAACAAACACGTCAGAAACAAGCAGGTAACAGCTCTGTAATAAGCGCGGGCGGTTAGATGGCTTTTAGCATCTAGCAGTTAATACCACAAATTAACATCTAATTGGCCCTTAAACACACATTTTCTATAATCTTCTACTTCTAAGAACTAAAAAACACTCTGCAAACATGTTGTTGTATATGTGCACCTATTTTAAACCACTGCTCTCCTCTTTAACACTCTTGTACACAAGACTCGCACCCACAAACTCCACACGACAAACTGAAAACAACTAAAACACGTGGCGCTGGTTGGTTATAATGTCTGTCAATCAAACACCCAGCAGAAGTAGATTATGCCCTTCAATACAGACATGTAATTTAATACGTTTCTGAATCACTGCTCACTCCCCCTTCAGAGCGCTGTTACAACACGATTAGCTTACATTGTGCTATTAAAACTACTGCACATCACGTCAGGTTTATGAAGTTGTAGTATACTGTTTTGTATCATTATTTTGTATATTTATTTAACAAAACAAATTGTTAGTTAGTTCCAGCCCTAAAGGTCCAATCCATTTAATTTATATAACATTGTATTAAGTTTGTACAGATAAATTTAGACAATAAAAGAGAGTAAATAAGAACATGCAATGCCAGTAGGAAACAAACTTTACATTTAATAGTTAATGTTAACCTATTTAAATGTACAGTATGAGCAAGTAGGAAAATTAATTTAAAACTGGAACAAAATTTAAATACAAACCAGCTATAACAGAACACGACCAAACCCAATCTCCTAGCCTGAAGGCAGTCTTATACGCACTTCAAACGAAATATCAGTATTATCATTGCAGCAGTGTATTGTATCATGTTTTGTCAAGTTTGCTATTAGGGAGTCTGCTAAATTATGCAGTAGGGTGGGTATTCTGCCATGGCCCCTTTAGCCAATTAGAAAATCCTGTGTAAAGTGCTGTGCTGTGAATGAGAGTCAAAGAATACTAACATTAGTCTTTAAATACTAAATTATAAATAGTTTTCTATAGACTTGAATAGCCTATTACGTAAACGTCCGTATAACCCTGTTCCTTTTAAACTTACAGTACATCAGAGAAATGGAGTTGGTAATGCTCAAACAAATAGGCTGCCTCCTCTGCGCTCTCTGTCCCTCAGCAGCTCTCTTCACAGCAGTGGCCAGACTAAACCATAATAGAGACCACTTTGGAGACCCATTGGTGTCCTGGGAGTGGAGACAATAGTCCTAAATGCTATCAAAGTGCACTGCGTCCCCCGTCCCGCTGTGAGACATGTCCCACTGGCTGGCATTACCGTGCTGCCACTCAGCTCCGTATTGTATCTTTGGCTAAGAACAAACTGGGATGAATGACACAATAGAGGATTACACCCTGGGGTTCGAAACTGTTTTATGATTGCTATTTAATCTTCCTTTAGGATTTCATTTTCTTCCATCTGTTCTTTTCATAAATTCTGCTCATCTGTTCTTTTCGTAAATTCTGTTTGTGCTACAGACTTTTTGAACTCTGGCTGTTTCTGGGTTACAGATGATATCACCACAATCTATAATCTAATATTATTAATGCAGATGGGGGTATCTAAAAGTTATATTTTTAAAAGTGCATTGTGTAAGTTTTCTGGTGGAAGGTCCGCCATTTGCTTGTCCACAGTATGGCAGTAAACTTATGCATCTCCATAAAGACAAATATATGACACCACCATGATCTGATTATATGAAGTAGTATTGTTTGTTAATTATTTATATTATACAATTGTGCATTACCTTAGTTTATTAGTTTATGTGAAACTACAGACAATTTTTCAACCAAGAAAACAAAATGATAAATGGTCCCATTTTTATACAGCACTTTTCCACCTTCAAGGCACTCAAAGCACTTTGCAACAAGGAACCACTCACCCATTCACACACACACATTCATACACCAGTGTACGCAGACACTAGGGGCACCAAACGCTCTACCAACTGAGCTACTGCTGCCCAAGTGAACATGTTTTTGTTTTGTTTGCGCCCCTACTGTGAGCGAGCTTGCATCTTCACAGACCTGTTAATTTTAGAATCGATTTCAAGATTTTATTGTTTTCGGACCTCATCCAGATTTATTCCCCCCACGCGCTCTGAGGTCCGAGGACCAGCTCCAGCTTGTGCTTCCTAAGACAAGACTTAAAACCAGGGGGGACGGGGCCTTCTCTGTGGCCGGCCCCAGGCTCTGGAACGCTCTGCCCCTGCGCTCTGAGGTCCGAGGACCAGCTCCAGCTTGTGCTTCCTAAGACAAGACTGAAATTCAGGGGGGACGGGGCCTTCTCTGTGGCCGGCCCCAGGCTCTGTAACGCTCTGCCCCTCCATGCCCGAACAGCCCCCACAGTGGAGTGTTTTAAGTCTCGTCTTAAGACCCATTTTTATTCTCTGGCTTTTAGCGCCACGTGTGTTGTGTGCTCCTCTGTGTCTCTTATTTATTTATTTTTTATTTATTTATTGTTTTTTTATCTATTTTATTCTTTTAGTACTGCCTTTTAATTATTTTTTAATTGCATTTTATTCATTGATTTTATTGTTATTCTGTTATCTATTGATTCTATTAGTCCCTTTTGTTTTAACATGATTCTGCTGACTTTTTGGAGGTTTTTTGGATGGTTTTGAATTGCTATGTGAAGCACTTTGGAAACAGTTTGGTTTATAAAATGTGCTATACAAATAAAATTGGATTGGAGTGGACAAACCTGACTCTTACATGGCCATGCTTGTTTCCATGGAAATGTAGTTAATTTGGCTATAATCTTCCGCAGTATGGCATAAAACTTATTTATCTGAATGAAAATGTTTCCAAGAAAAAGAGTGGTTTTCACTTCCTATTTCCATGGATTCATGTGGGGGACATGCCACCTCCAGAAAGTTACACACTGCATCTTTAACAGGGACCATGTTTAAAGAAAAAGAAGAGATACTAAGCCTAACCTTAACCCTACACCAGATTTAGCTAAAGGTACTTTCCACAATTACAATTAAAACAGATTTTAAATATCCATACATTTACAATCAAAATCCCCCATTACAAAAATGTATGAAAATGTAATGTCCACACTTAAGTCATGTGACAGTTTTCCTAGAGCTTCAGATCCAAGTTATTTTATACCTATAGGCATAAAATTGTAATAAGCTTTCAACAAGTGGTGGAAGCCGGCGAGAAAACCAGACACTTTCAAGTGTTTGGTGCTGAGGAAATTGCCATTTGTTGCAGCCCTTTAAAAGTAATGGACCCAAAAATAAGCAATATGCAGTTGGCCTATACACCACCAACTCATACCAGGGACACAACTTTTCACTGCGGACTTAGAAGAAGAATTTATCAGTGACAGACAAAAATGCTGGAAACTACATCCAGTCTTTTAGTTTAGTTAGTTTGTGTTACTTGAGAATAAATTAGAATGAAAAACTATTCTATATCCTGTTTGAATACTGTGTTAAAAATAAGTTCAATTTAAACCGTCCATATTACGGTATTTCCTCATCTAATGTTGTGTGAATGAAACAAAACACAAAACCGGGCATGTTTTTGAGGAGGTAACAGTTTTCTGACATGACTTAAAGCTCACAAGACTTGATTTTGTGTAATATAAGACCTTTAAAGATTTCATATTTTGCTAAATGAACTTTTAATCATAATATTATTTCTCAATTTTTAAAAAAAGCACACCTGGAGTTACATTTTGTCATGCATGATTGAGTTTTGCCAACTTGTGATGTCACGAGGTGCTCCCTTTTATACAGAAAGTGCATCTCCATGATTTAAAACTCTATAAACCTTCACCAAATTATCACCTCCAAAACAAGTTGTCAGCTTATCTTTTGTGGCCTTCACCGGTTTTCATCATTGTCTATGTCCTTGCATTGGTCACGTTGGATTTCTTTTCAGGCATTGTACCTGATTTTCACTGTGAGCTTAAAAAATGTGGAAAACAAATCTAGGGGGAAATGAAAAATATCAGGAACTTACTTAGTTATATTTTTAAAGCCTTTATTTTAAGAGGCCCCATTAACTCATCACACCCTGAAGAAGGTTTTTAATGTTTCCTGCCCTCTTAAAATAAAGGCTTTTAAAATATTAACTATGTGAGTGCTTTTTCCTCTTGAGGAATTTGATCCTTTTTACCACCAGCACCTTTTTATGATTATTTATTAAATATGAGACACTGCACATTAATCAACATGTTAGTACAGCGTGTAAATGTGCCATGCTGGATAATTTTCATCCGTAGTCACACTGGCAGATTAATGGCACAATAACATTCAGCCCATCACACATGACAAAAGGCATTAAGATCAGTGAATATTACTGTAAAATTAAAATATGCTTAAAACACATACAACGCTCAGGTTAAAGAGAATAGAGACAAATCGCAACCACACGTTTGTATTTAAATTCAACTGTATGAACTCTTTTAATGTGGGTGGAGCAAGATCATGGAGAGTTTTATAGACCAGAATAAATGATTTAGTTTTCCCAATTTATTAGCCCCGATTGTGACCGTTGTCATC
>KN516701.1:0-13777 GCA_000787155.1 Scartelaos histophorus
GGTGTGATCTTTTGTTTTGGACTACAATTTTTTTTTAGGTTGACTGTTGAGTTGGATGCATCATGATCTGAAGGTTGTGGGTGAGACATCAGCTCAGACCTCTTGCACTAAGGATGCATAGTTATGGGAGCGCTGGCAACTCAAAAATCAAGTTTGGCTAACTCTGGCTCCTAAGGTGTGAACTTTTGTTTTGGACCACAATTTTTTTTAGGTTGACTGTTTAGTAGGATGCATCATGATCTGAAGGTTGTAGGTCAGACTTCTGCTCAGACCTCTTTCACTAAGGATGCATATTTATGGGAGCGCTGGCAACTCAAAAATCAAGTTTGGCTAACTCTGGCTTCTAAGGTGTGAACATTTTTTTGTAACTACAACATACAGTATTTTTAAGTTGGCTGTTTAGTTGGATGTATTGTAGTGTGAAGGTTTAAGGATATATTTATGAGAGCGGAAACGCAGAAATCAAGTTTGGGAAAAGCTAATACTGGCTCCTTAGTTGTGAACTATCTGGTATTAACAGTGATGGTAAATAGTGAAGGCAAGGACCACAATTTTTCACTTCAGGCACACTTCCTCTTTGCCTAAGTATAAATGGAGTGAATTCGAGCGCTGTAAACTCAGAAATCAAGTTTGGGAAAACAACACTTGCTTCTAGGGTGTGATGAATTTGATGTTAATAGTGATGCAAGGGTAAGAACAGGATTGCAACATATTTTATGGTGACATTTTTTATTTTGTCACAAAGGATACATATCCACCGGAGCGCTGAAAACACAAAAATCAAGTTTGGGAAAATTTAACACTTACTTCTAAGGTGTGATCAATTTGGTGTTAACAGCGATAATACAGGGAAGGATTACAGCATATTTCTGGATCATCTGTTCAGTTAGTTCAATTATGACCTGAAGGTTGTGGGCCAGACTTCACCTCAGACCAGTTGCACAAAGGAAATATATATATACAGGAGCACTGAAAACACAAAAATCAACTTTGGGGAAATCTAACACCATCTTCTAAGGTGTGAACAATGGTGTTAATAGTAATGGTACACGTAGTTTTTAAAACACTTAAGCTTCCCTTTTTGTCTGTATAAATGGAGTGAGTTAATGGTTAGAGGATGTTGGAAAGACCCTTGATGCGTTTAGTGGTGCTGGCTCCTAAGGTGTGATTTAGTTTAATGTTTATATTGATGGTACAGGCAAGGACTACAACAAGGGCTTTTTATGTTGGCTGTTTAGTTGGATGTTTTCATGACTTGAAGGTTGTGGGTTCGGCTTCAGCTCGTACCAGTTCCACAAAGAAAACATAGAGTGATGAAAACTCAAAAAACAAATTAGGGAAAATCTCACACTGGCTTGTTGTGTTAATAGTGATGATAAGGGGCTGGACTGGACACTTGATCAGATGGACGTCTTAGATCTGATGGTTGTGGGTTATATTCCAGCTCTGACCAGTTGCTACTCGCTGTTGTTTGATATTTGATTTTGATTTTTGATGTAATAATCCAACGTGGAGTCAGTTGGAGGATCTAGAAAGGATTATGTAAATTAGCTAAATTATTACTTGTCATATTGCTTTCAGATATGACTTTGTTGTCGTTTCCTTGACTGTGACACAAGCCAGCCAGACTATTGTAGTACTCTTGGGGAAAACAATAAAACTGAGTGCTATAAAAAATATTTGTTGGAATCTGTTAAAGGACACACATAATACCAAATAACTTTTAATGATGTTGTTCCCTCATCAAAAACAGACTTTGAGTTGTTTTTTGCTTGCTTCATTAGTCTTCCCAGATAGTTTTGTCACAGGTAGAAATGCACGCCTTCGCAGTTTTTAATTAGAGTAATGAAGCCTACGTACGTACTTACTTAATGAGGTTTAGGTGTGTCGATGTCTCAAATTGCTAGTCACGGTTCATTCATTTCATACTCATCTGCCAAGTCACGGATCACTCCTGCGCACACTACATTCATGCAAGCTGGGCGAAGTGTCTTGCCTGAGGACGCCGCGACCTAATTTGATCCAAGAGGGAATCGATCTTTGTACATTTGGGCTGATGGATGAGCGCTCTACCGCTGTTATGAATTGCATATTATTCTCAAATGCTAAAACGATCACAAGTCCAATGAAGGTGGAGAGACTAGGACCATATAAATAACGAATGGACTGTATAAAGTATTGGACTAAGGGAGTTTGACGTCAACCATAGCGCTCGCCTCCAGTCAAATGAAGCTCAATGAGGCTGGCAGTTATAGAAGCGAATTTGGAGTTTCTTATTTGGAATTCCGACTGTGAACATCGTAGCAAACCAAGAGCAGATTTGATTTGCGAACGCTAACAACGAAAGAAGGCACCTGACTTTTCTATTAATGTTCATATTTTGATTTACGGACAAAATAGCGAAAATAAAAACACCAGAATCATATAGAGCGGGTTTATACGAACATTTTAAGACCAGAATGACTCGAAGTGAATTGGATCCAGAGTCGATGGAGCCAGAAGCACACCTTTGCTCAATCCCTCTTTAGAAGGTGGCAGCTAGCAAGTTGTGCCTATTAATATATATATACAGTCTATAGGTGCAAGCAGGCAGCCACAGAAAAGTTCTATACAGTCCATTTAGCATCATATAGACGCATTACATCGCTCCCTTTTGTTTCTCCTAATGAACACTTCTGGCTTCCTCTCCACCCACCCTCCTCCTTCTCTCTCCCACAACACCTCATTTATTCCGGTGCATTTTCCGCTGTTTACCCTCTTTATCTGGCGCCCGCTCCAGCAGATGGTTTGACGCTTACGCAAACCATTTACCCGTGTACCTGCGAACGTGTCAGCATGGAGCGTTCGGGGGCCCTCAAAGAGACGCCTCCGGTCCTCTTTGTGATCGACGCCGTGTCAGACTTTTATCAGCGGCGTCCAGGATGGGCAGCCGTCTCCGTTCCAGCGACTCACGTGCACCGGGTTCCGTTTGGGTGAGGATTCGCTGAGCAGGATAAGGCAGGGTAAATAATACTGCGATACGGTGGGTGCCCAGATGTACATGAATACTGATGGCAGGTGCAGAGCGTATGAATTTAAATGACAAAGTTGCTCTGCTGGATATGACCGGAGCGTGGGACGGGAGATGGGGTATTCATTTGTAGGTCTGAAACATTGAAACCAGTCCTCATGTTGACAAGACTAGTTGAATTCAGTCGGTTTTGAGCTTTCTATTATGTTCCTTCATCAAAAACACGCCTGAAGAGGTTTTAGATTTAGTCATCCATGCTTATTTGAGTATTTTAACAATCTCCCGAACCCTCTTTGTGGTTAATATTAAATTCTCTGCAATGCTCAGCTCACAAACCTACTTCACCGATGCTCCCACACGGCAATTCTCCACAAACATAACACAAAATTGTACACAGCAACTTGACCAACCTGATGCGATGTGCAGTTGTTTCATTAGCGGGATGCATGCTGATTGTGTTGCGATAGTGCTCTGAAGGGGGAGTGACTTAACGCAAAGAGAAAATAGAGGGAGGGTCAAAAATGAAAATGAATACATTGTTTTAAAGTGCCAAGTAATTTGTTTGCAGTTCATACCTCATAAAAGTAATATACTCCATCTTGTGTAATTTGTCTGTCATGGAGGTGTTACTTTGCTTGGAAATTTTCACAGCTCCCACAGATGAATGCTGTTGTCGTGACCATTGCCAAATAAAAAAAGAGACTTAAAACCAGTTAATGATTAGTGTCCATAAACGATGAAGCTAAATTCTAGATTAAATGCATTTCATTTTGACAAATTCTAGAAAAACACATTCAATTCTTCTAAACTCTAAAAACACAGACAAAAAACAGTTAATGATTAGTGTCCATGAACTATGATGCTAAATTCTAGAAAAACACTTTATATTCAACCAAATAAAAGAAATGCTTTACATTCAGCCAAATTCTAGGAAAACACTTTATATTCAGCCAAATTAAAGAAATGCTTTAAATTCTGCCAAATTCTAGAAAAACACTTGAGGTTATGTTAAAATCAAAATAAAATGCATTTCATTTTGCAAAATTCTATAAAAACGCATTTAATTCTGCGAAATTCTAGAAAAACAGATTTAAAACCAGTTAATGATTAGTTCAATGAATCACAATGAAATGTAAGATAAAATGCTTTACATTCCGGATAAAATGCTTTACATTCAGCCAAAGTCTACAAAGACAGACTTAAAACCAGTTAAAGGTTAGTGTCTATGAAGTATGATGCTAAATTCTAGATTAAATGCTTAATATTCATCAAATTCTGAATAAAAAGTTTTCAATTCTGCTAAATTCTAGATCACATGCTTTACATTCAGCCAAATTCTAGATTAAATGCTTAATATTCATCAAATTCTGAATAAAAAGTTTTCAATTCTGCTAAATTCTAGATCACATGCTTTACATTCAGCCAAATTCTAGATTAAATGCATTTCATTTTGCCAAATTCTAGGAAAACGCTTTTAATTTTTTAAAATTCAAGGTAAAATGCATTTCAGTTTTCCAAATTCTAGAAAAACGCTTTAAATTCTGCCAAACTTTAAGGATTAGTGTCCATGAACTATGATGCAAGATTCTAGTCATTGGGCAAGACACTTAACCCCACCTCACCCCTAGTGTCTGTGTACACTGATGTATGAAAGCGTGTTTAAATAAGTGAGCGGTTCCTTGATGTAGGACAGTTTGAGAGTATTTACTTTGAGAAAATACCGTTTTAGTTTTAGGCATTATTTAGTTTTAGTCAGGAAAAATAATAAACTTCACCAATATAATAAGAAAATTAAATTGGAGAACAAAGTAAGCTCAGAGCAGTGTTCCGGTGGCGGTGAAAACGGGAGTAGTTTGGAGCAATGAAGATAAATGAGAAGGGGGAAAACAACTAAAACATTGTTAAAAGCTCTGAAAAGTAGATTTTGCAGAGTAAGTCCGCTTTAAAATTGCAGTTATTAATATACGTATAAGCTCAGGATGACAATACGCTATGCTAAATGGGCTACACGTGTTATGTAAGCTCATGGGAGACAAATATTTTAGTATATTACATGTTTTGTTAATTCAGAACCACAATATTGATCTAAAGTGACGTCCTGATTAAACCTCACAACAAATACAAAGGTTATTATTATCGTTACACGTTTTATTTTACTATGTGGCTGTTTTAGAGGCAAAAAGTACTGATAAAAACGCGTAACTTTACTTTTGTGGACTTTTTACAGCCAATATAACAGTTGATCATTGGTCCCGGCGCTCTGCTTTGATGGACTTGTAGCGGCTCAAATGTGGAACACTGTATAAAACAAGCCTCACTTTCCTCAGCCGATCCGTCAGTGTTTGAGGACAGCAGCTTTAGGCAGATTTACACAGGCGCTGTATTTCCCACACTTCTTAATGATGGATTTGAGCTGCAGAGGATATGAAAGATGTCCTTATGTCTTTACTGAGTCGTGAGGATCTGGCGCTGTAGTCAAAACAGCCACAAACAGCTGGAAAAAGCAGCTTTATAGCGTTTAGTGATTAATACATGGTTAGTGATAAGTAAATAAAAGATTAAGCGCACTTGATTCTTCCTCACATTACCTTCACAAGATCGCTATTGTGTCCTTGAGCAAGACTTCATCCGGCTTCTAGGTATGAATGTTACAATTATACGGTTGGTGTTCACTGGCACTGGCAGCCACATCCTTTCCTTGTCAAAGTCTTGTCAGATCTCAGGAGCTAAGCAGGGCCGGGCCTGCTCAGGACTTCTGCTTTTAAATCTCTTAAAACACACTTGTTCACTTTGGCTTTTGACAGTTTGAGATGTTGACATTTTATTACATTACTTTTATTAGATTCTGGTTTTAGTCCTATTTTGTTTTATTGCTTTTTTTTTTTTTTTAAATTTAGTTATGTTCTGTAGAACTTTGGTCAACCTGTGTTCTTTTTAAAGTGCGTTATAAATAAAGTTGCAGTTGCAGTTGTACTTTGATGGGAACTGCTGGAAAAGTCAGGAGCCACAGTGGGGCGCAAATGGCAACTCACTGTGTCCTTGGGCCAAACACTTCACCCACTTTACCTAATATGAATGTGAGTGTTGGTCAGAGTGTGGAGTGAATAAACACTAGGGGTTAGCATTGCCTTGGCTCTGAAAATACAATACATATCATGATATACATGCCACAATTTGATATATCACAATATGTCCCACTACTAAAACATAGGACAATATATTCATATAAATCAATCAATGAAAACACAATTGTATGAAATATAATGTATAAAAATGTTTAAATCAAACTATGATTTTTTAATGAAAAATATTGTAAAAATTGAATAGAAGCATTTTGAATCGACTTATGCAATAAACAATCACGATATCACGATATATCACTGTATCGATTTTTTTTCATACACACCGAATGAATACTGCTATATAAAACGCTTTGAGTGTCTTGAAAGGTGCTAAACAATCATTTACTATCAATCGAAGGGGGCGACAGCTGCGTGGCTCATGTTATTAGGTTTTTTTCAGACAAATAGTTTGTTTTGACAGATTGGACTGCTCCCTGCGGTCTTCCTCAGAGCTCACGTGATGTGGCTGTGACATGTCAGGTCAGCAGATTTAAACAGGTTTTGGTGCTGTCTTCCTAGCGGTGGAGGCAGGACAACAGCGCCTCTGCATTCCAACTTCCTCAGGACAGTATCCCAGGTGTGCGAGAGTAAAAAAGCCCCCTCGTCCTGGTTTATAGTCCCGTGGGCATGTTTCCATAATGTGGGTCTTTCTTTTACAGTGCTCAGAAATGGTTGATTTGAGTTATTCCTATTCTGCTTTATGTTTTGTTGCATATTGTTGCTGTTTCCTCCCTGTATTCTGTCCATTCTGCCTCCAACGATACAAAGGCAGCACCAAAACCTGTATAACTCCTCTGACCAGACCACAAACTCTTGGTCTGAAAACTTAATAGCATAAATGATCAGAAGACCAAATGAACCTCATAGGACAACTGCGTGACACTTTGTTTTGTCATGATGATGTTTACGGCGACAGTTTTCTTGTTTTTAAGTTGTTTTAAATTGATATTGCGATTTAAAATGTCCAGTTTATAACATTCTGTGGTTATGTTACGATCACAAGCGCCTCCTAACAGACTCATGCACAATATGACTTAAGATAAAATCAAACACTGTGTTAAACCATATTTGCTAAACACACACCTGATGTTATGTATAGGCTCGCAGTAGTGACGGCCTACTGTAGTGACACGGTGATGGTGTTTGTGTGTGTGTGTGTGTGTGTGTGTGTGTGTGTGTGTGGCGGCTTCTCCATCAGATAGTGCCCTTTCCCCTGACATTCAGACTGATGGCTCCATTTTGGCTCCTGTGTGCTCCTGTCAGCGCCTGATGGATCCACAGGACACCGGACAGTGGAGAAATGAGCCTTTGACACTCCGGCGGAGAGCAGGGGGCCGGCGAGGTGGACAACACACCGACCACACACACCGAGCACAGTTTTAGCACACTCAGCACGCTTTAGGAGAGGGATTACGACTTCACTGAATTATTGTTCCTTCCAAACGTATCTTGAGTTACTACTTCTTTTTGCAGTGGTCCAAAGTTACTCCTCACATCCTAATTATTCACCACCTTGAGTTTATAAGCGCTTTTCACACTGTGCAGAGCGCGGAGTTTTGTTGCTATGGTAAACTTCTCAGACAATATAACACTTTATAATTAGATGCACAATTCACAGCTGACTTATGGTTACCTGTAGAGCTGCTTATACAATAAAGAGACAGATTCTGTTAAAACGCTCTTGTTGTATTTGACTAAACGAGCTCTTGCATCGACAAAAGACGTGCTGCCGATTGATTAGTGGACTGAAAAGGGGACAAAAGCTCAAAATGATTATGTATCGTTGTGCGTTTGATCCAGAGACTGATACACTCACAGGACTGGACCTAGAAATGAGAACGTATCGACATATTCAAGAACGAAACCGCATTTACATTTAACAGTAAAAGTTTAATGCTCTGTCTGCAGGGGAGTTCATGCAGAATGTAAGGAAATAAAAATTGGAGATTCAAGTACAGAACAGCGGGCGCATGTTAGTGGTGGTGAAAATGGGGGTTGATTGGAAATATAATGTCAAAAAGTAAGCAATAAAAGATCATAATAGTAATAATAACTATAATAATAAGTATTGTACAAGCAGTAAAGAACAATTAAACAAAGAACAGTTAAAATAGCATCCAGAACGACAACGAAGCAATCAGTTCAATTAATTACAATAAATAAGCTAATAAATTAGAAAAAATATATATAAACAAGGAATAAAATCCAGATAAAACCAGTTAAAGGAAGGCAACCGATAAAAATGAGTTTTAAGAAGTGATTTAAAAGATGCTTTTGATGGTGCGAGCCTTATTTCCTCAGGCAGGTTATTTCAAAGATGACTCAAACCTGCACAAATGACTCCAACATTAGCGGAAATAACAATAAAAAAGTCTGAAAAGTCCATTTTGCGTCATAGAGGTGCTTTAAGTAACCCTGATAAGTTAAACTCTTCTACGGTTTCACTTTGTTGTTCCATCTTTTCTGGGTGGGGGTCTATCACCTGCTTGACTCCATGTTTTGTTTTTTTTCCTTAAATGTTCTAGAGTATATTCAGTTAAAGTGGACATATCATGCTTTTCATTTTGTCTATAAACATCAGAATCATATATTTAGGGTCTGAATAAAGTGTAACTAATGTGATTATGTCTAGATTCTCCGTAATTAATTCTCTACAAGCCTATCTTTTACCCCTGTTTAGAGAGTCCTCAGCGCTGGCCTTGTTTTGAAGCCGCCCCTTTACATTCAAATGAGGATCCTCGTGTCCCGCCCCCTCAAGGAAGCAGAGTGTAACGCCCCGCCCATTTGTAGTTCTTTTTCTCCAGCTGTGCCAGTTCATTAGAAAGTATATATTTATGTACAAAGAAATAAAAAATGTCCGCAATGGAAGATGTAAACATCCAGCCGTACATGTACGAGCCAGAGTCTGATCCAGAACAAGACAATGATTCCGAAGGTGACGAACTTCCAGAACCGAGGCTTCAAATGGACGCATCACAGTGGTTAGTTAGACTATTCACGTACTTCTTATTTATACTGCAATATCGACTATTCAAAAGGTATTTAGGATGAAAATGTAAGTTTACAGCCGGTCCCATGTGTAACCTTACGTAGCTTTCTGTAAATACAGGTGGATCATAGGGTCCGATTATTTGTTTGTTTTTATGTTTAGACTGTTTAACCGAACCCAAATGGAGATATAACGCATAGGAAGAACAGGCTTATAGTAAATGACGAGGTAAATGAACTGCTCTGTATTAGATTACTATCTACATGGAGACAAGCAGGCCAAATTACAGGTCAGATCTGTGGAGAAGTGGGCCAGCTCACAAACGTAATGCATGTTTTGTAGTAGTTTTGAGGAGTGAAAACACAAGATATATTTGTTTTAATGTACTGAGGAACATACTGAGGAACATCAATCACCATGGAGAAAAGCAGATGGCAGAACCTCCCCTTGAAAAGTTACACAGTGCAACTCAAAGATGGGGGAGCTTCATGTAGTCCAACATTAAAGACTGATGTTTTCCAGTAAGCAGCAGTTTTTATGTTTTGAATTCTGGAGAAGAAAACAAACTAAATATATCTTTTACTTCTGTCAACACTGATAAGCCAAAACTCCAGCTCCTCTCCTCGTTCCCATGTCATTCAGCCCTAGGTCAGCTCACTCTTATCGCTAATACACTCACGATCTGCCTCACAAGCACTAGCCGGACCTGCTGGACCACAGTGGGAGAGGAGCTAGAAAGTGGGTGCCCCGGGCTAACAACAAAGACAATGAGATTTAGAGCGCCGATAATGCTAATGAAAAAGACTCGGCATCAGCGTTTACTGTCCACGCCAAACCTGTGGAGGTAACAGTGCCAACAGCGCCTCCTGCTGGGTGGGAAGAAAATGTGGAAATGTCGTAAGGAACGTTTGACAGTTGAGGAGGAGCTATTTAAGGTCCTTACAACACAAAATTGACTCTTGTGAGCTTTAAAAAATGTTGTTACCTCCTCAAAATCATACCGGAGTTGTGTTTTGCTTCATTCACACATGTTTGAGTGACCCTTTATTATTATTATCCACCTCGTGATGTCATGTGGTGGTAGTTTTCAAGTTAACAGCTACATTTTTTTTAAGAGATTGGCAATTCCAGGGCTGAAATCAGTAAAATTATTCTAGTGAAGGTGTATGGAGTTTGAAAACACAGTGGAGCACTTCCTGTATTACCGATGACATCACAAGGTGGAACAGTGTTTTCTGTTAGAAAGAAGAACTCAGCTTTGTGGGAACCAAACAAAAGATGACTCCAGGTATGTTTTTGATCAAGTAACATTATAACATAACTCTTTTGAAAGTGAAGTTCAAATAGTTTGCAATAGGGAAACAGAATTTCTCTTTGGTGTTTTGGTGGCTGCAATATTTAATTTAATGAAAACACAAAAAAAACCCACATAAAAACAAAAGCAAAATGGCCTGGGATAATAATATAATCATGCAGTTGTAAGGAACACAAACAGTAATGAATGGCAGAAATGCTAAGAATCTGGCAGTGATTTAAGGACTTACATGGCGCAGGGGAATTCTGAAGTTTTCTACCTTTGACGTCACAATCCTGGGAAATTTCAAAACAAAAGTGTTCAGAGAGAGAACATTTTGTTTTCAGGACTAATGAAACAAACGTCAAACATGATTAGATCTAAGGTTTTTACTGCAAATCTTGCCTTGTCTCTTTTAGTTTTCAAAAATTTTAGTAAAGTTTATCATTTTACTTCCTGGTTGGACACGGGCAGCAGATGTGACATGCATAGAGGACTGTTACCTAGCAACCGTAATGTTAACAACAAACAAGGGCCAAAACCTGAGTTATGATTTGACAAATAAAAATAAATGACTACGTTCTCATTTTGTTAAAGAGACACTACGTAACTTTTCTAGTAAATCTTCTCGTGTTCATGGAGATGTTATTGCTTTGCCTAGAATTTTCCACAATATAGCATTAAACATATCTATTTAGCATTTAATTAATTACAAGTGTTTATATTGTCAAAAATTAAAGTAAAAAACATAAATTCTTACATTATAAAACGACATCCTCTAAGATATTTCCTGTATGTTTGTATTTTTGACTGTGAGCGGAGTCGCCTCTCCACAGATCTGACCCGTAACTTGGTCTGGTTTAGTCTCCATGAACGTAGAAAGATTTAATGCCATACTGTGAAACATTCCATACAAAGCAATAACATCTCCACGGAGAAAAACATTCGACGGACCCTCCACCGGAAAAGTTACACAACGCATCTTTAACTGAGGTAAAACAACGATAATTAACCCAGCAAACTAAACGCTAATTAGAAAAACACATAAATCTGTCCAATGCATTTTAAGTTCAAGTTTAGTATAGTGGTTTATAGATTGCTAATGAGGTTGCCATGTCACAACCGCAGAAATCCCCCATTATTTCTTTCAACGCACGCTTTTCATTTCTGCCATTTAAAGCCATTATAATCACCAGATGTGTGTAATTAAGCACATCTGTCAGCATCCGCCACAACACACACACCACATGCTGGATACCGATCAATTTCCTTCATTTAAAAGGTCTCATATTACGCAAAAGTAGCTTGTTTATTTCACAGGGTCATATGTTATCTGAAACGATTGTCTATTCTTTGTTTATGAGGCTCCATTTGAACGTTTTGCGCAAGTTTTTCCGTTGTGGTTTTAACTAAATGGCAAATAAACTTAGAAAAATAGACTCTGGTGAGCTTTAAGCCGTGTTATAATGCCGCAAAAACATACCTAAAGTGGTTTCATTTGTTTGAGTAATGCTTTTTTTCAATTGATTCTAGTGAAGGCGTGTGGAGTTTAAAAACACATTAGAGCACTTCCTGTATAAACCTGTGACATCACAAGGTGGAATGGCGAGTTTTTTTGAGAAAAGAACCTTAAATATGCAGGATTTGTGCGTTAAATGTGTGTAAATGAAACAAAACACAAATTAAAGTGGTTTCATTTGTTTGAATAAACCTTTTTTATGACTCCAAATGCTCTGTTCCACCTTGTGATGTCATGAAGTGTTTGTTTCTAAGTGAAGAGTTGCTTTTAGTTCAGTAAAAATCGGTAATTTCAAGGCTGATTTTTTTTTCCAAATGATTCTAGTGAAGGCGTGTGGAGTTTAAAAACACATTAGAGCACTTCCTGTATAAACCTGTGACATCACAAGGTGGAACAGCGAGTTTTTTTGAGAAAAGAAGCCTAAATATGCAGGATTTGTGCGTTAAATGTGTGTGAATGAAACAAAACACAAATTAAAGTGGTTTCATTTGTTTTAGTAATCCTTTTTATGACTCCAAATCCTCTGTTCCACCTTGTGATGTCATGAAGTGTTAGTTTCTAAGTTAACAGCTGCTTTTTGTTTAGTAGAGATCTGCAATTTCAAGGCTGATTTTTTTTTTCCAAATGATTCTAGTGAAGCTGTGTGGAGTTTAAAAACACATTGGAGCACTTCCTGTATAAACCTGTGACATCACAAGGTGGAACGGAGAGTTTTTTTGAGAAAAGAACCTTAAATATGCAGGATTTGTGTGTTAAACATGTGTAAATGAAACAAAACACAAATTAAAGTGGTTTCATTTGTTTGAGTAATCCTTTTTTATTACTCAAAACGCTCTGTTCCACCTTGTGATGTCATGAAGTGTTATTTTCTATGTTAAGAGCTGCTTTTTGTTCAGTAGAGATCGACGATTTCAAAGCTGATTTTTTTCCAAATGATTCTAGTGAAGACATGTGGAGTTTTAAAGCACATTAGAGCACTTCCTGTATAAACACGTGACATCACAAGGTGGAACGGCGAGTTTTCTGTTTGAGAAAAGAAGCTTTGGATTTGTGCGTTAAACGTGTGTAAATTAAGAAAAACGCAAATCCAGGTATGTTTATAATAAGGAAACTGCTTTATAACAGATCAGAAAGCAGATTAATACAGACGCTTTACTTAAAAACTTCTATGATTACTGCAAAAAAACTACTTGTCTCAAATATATGGTCTTAAAAGTACTTTGACCTTTGGCTATAAAAGCTCAGCTCTCCTCTTGAGGTGTTTTACAGATCACATGGAGATTACAAGGCCATGAGGAGCGCCCTGTACTATACAACTCTACACCGCCGTTCCGTTTATGCCATCGCAAATCAATAGTGTCCTCTCAGCTGACTCCTGCGGGCCACCGTACAGGAGCGGTGCTTACCTCGTCACTCACGGTGCGCGCTCGCATAAAGCTGCCTTCTCTCTATTCAGCACTATTGATTTTGTCATCACCGTATTGCCAGACCAGGGGAGAGGGAGTTTTTCTCTGTCAGACTGAGCTGCTGCGTGGACGGGGAACAAATAACGATGGATACATGACATAAACACGCTGGAACTAGACTTAAAGGAATCCTACGTGAGGTTTGGGTTTTAAAGGCTTCAGATTGAGCTATTTTCTGACAATAATATGTTATAATGTTGTTTCCTCATCACAAATAGACCTGGATTTGCATTTTGTCTCAATCACTTTTTAATGCACAAATCCTGCATATTTAGATTTAGATTTTTGTTTAGAATTTTCATTGCAATTTTTATTTCTGTGTCAAACGATCTCCAAACTCGTAAAGCTTAACAATTATTTAATTTAAATTTTTTAGA
>JACN01031329.1:0-12216 GCA_000787155.1 Scartelaos histophorus
ACAGAATGTCCAACAACAAGCAGGCATTTCTTCTATGTTCCCTATGTTATGGATGGGGAAACTGTTTTGAATCCGAATGTATATTAAATTATGTGCAATTACTATATTATTATTAAGTATTGAGGTTCAAATAATCATGAGCAAATGCGATACTAATAATAGTTCAATGTGATCGTTATCTGGAGCGTGCTATGTCTAAAGCCGTGTGAAATTAGACCGCCCAGACTAGTGTTATCTGATTTAAAGTTGCTTGAAATCATCTTCTGGTATTATCATGTTCATCTAAAGCAAAATTGTCTTTTTAATCAAAACAATTGTTAGTTGCAGTGCGAAGTTTTTTTTTTGCGGTTGTCTATAATTACATTCCCGGGGTGGAGGTACAACTTGATGAAGACGGGACCGAAAGCAGCTGTCTTGTGTCTTTTGAGCCTGAAATAGCATCAGATGTGTTTAGACTGCTTTTATCACACGAGTTTCAACTTCCTTTTCTGTTTTGCCTCATCAGTCGCGCAGAAGACAACACACGCCTAGTTTTTTCCCTGACAGCGGCTCATCAACGCCGCTTTCGCTTCAGACTTTGGGCGACTGTAACACGCCCCAACACCACAGTGAGTGATTAGTGCCTAGGACGAGCTGTGCATTGGCCGTATACTGCAGCTTTAAGCACTGCTCTGAGTGAGACTGACTGATGGAACAGAGGGAGGCCCCCGGAGAGAGCCATGTCCATAATTACTTCAATTAATCCACTCAACTATTACTTTACTTCCTGTCCAGGTTTTCCAGTCATTCAGGGCAGAAACGGAAAATAACCAGAGGTGGGAAGGGTATACAAATAAATATAATCAAGTAGGAGCACAGTCATTAATAATATTGAGTAAGTAAATAAATTATGTGCGCAGAAAGTACTATTATTGTAAGATAGATTTAGACTTTGGTGGAGTAACTGTGGCAATCAGTAGTGTTTGCAAACTGTGAAACGTGGTCAGTAGTTTGGCCGAAAACCACTTTTATTTCCTTAAAGCTGTGTTGAGAAGACATTTTAAAGGTCTGTAGAAGAAGAGGGTTCCTCATCTGCTTGTTCCCATGGAGATTTTATTGTTTGACCTAGAATGTTCCACAATATGGCACCAAACGTCTCCATGGAGATGAGAATGTGATGCAACCAGGAGGAGTTGCAGGTCAGATCGGTGGATGCGTGTTTTTCGAGGTATTTTGAGCAGTTCAATTCAATTCAATTTATTTTTGTACAGCCCAAAATCATAAGTTATCTCATCGGGCTTCACAAAATTGTTAAATTAGCAAACAAAGATGTCAGAGAATGAAGAAGAATAAGAAAAAATAATAAATGGATAATTGTCCCAGCATCTCCTGTCCTTAGACTCTCCTTCTTCGGCAAGGAAAAACTCAAAAAAAAAAAAACAGTGGGAAAAAACTGAGAAACCTCGAGGAGAACCACAGTGAAGGAGAGATCCACTCCCATGGACGGACAGGCATAGATGGCCGTGACAAATAATGAATTAAATACAAGCTAGATGAGTTTAATGTGATACTGTGGGACAATAGCAAAGCAAAAACATTTCCAAGTTGATGCAAGTTGATGGATAAAGGTTTCATTCTTCAACTAATGTATGTATTCCAAAGTTGCTGTATTTTAATTGAGTACGTACATACCATCTTCTGCAAAATATGTAACACAAATATGCCGTGGACATTTTAGCAGATGTATGAGACATAGTTTTATCTGTGTTTACTCCTCTGATGTCTCTGTTTGATAGACACAACAGTGATGATGTGCCAAACACTACACAGCACTCTGACAGACCACTTGGGCTAAAAATATTCCCCAGTACTAATTAGTTTATACTTTGAAGCAGAACACAGAAGTAGTTTCCCTGCATTTCCTGGCCTGAGCATCATGATTGTTAGTTTTCAGCAGTGAAAAGTTTTTCTTTTCTCTCTCATCTGCATCCAAACAAGGTCTCGCAAACATGTAATTAGAGAATGTGGCGGAGTGTTAATATTTAGCAGAACGTCCTATAACATCCTCACGCAGATTGACATTGTCTTGCATTGGCGATTTATGAGGCTTGTTTCTCATGTATTCAAAGCATATTTTATTTATGCATTGAATTATTTTATTTTTAAATGTGCTCTATGTAATTTTTCTGGCAGAAGCTTTGCCACCTGCTTGTTTCCACAGGCGTTTTATTGCTTGATTTGAATTTTCCACTGAATGGCCTCAACTGTATTTATTTCTCTGGGGCCAAACAGGTTTTGCCAAATTACAGGTTGAATCTGTGGAGAGGAGAACTGGCTAACAATAGGAATACTTGTTTTTGAAGTTGGATGTCACGCTATGGGGCAATCCAGACAAAGAAATTGCATTTGCACAGAGACGAGCAGAGGGCACCACCAGAAAAGTTGTGTAGTAGTGTGTCAGATGCATGGATTTGTTAAAAAGATGTAAAAATGGTCTGACATTATTACATATTTTGAGTGTTTTTGTGTATAGGAGCTTTCAGACCAGAACCACAGTCTCCAAATTTACCCCCAGACTCCGACTCTATCCATCTCAATACATTAGCCCATTTTTCTAGGTCTTCTATTTAATTTCACACATGAGCAGGTACACAGCAGTGGTTGACTCTGGCCTATATGAAGAAGCCCCTACAATTGAAATAGTGGGTGAGAAATTCCTGTTTATCTGATGCGTGGGGGTCATGGCAGTGTGGTGTGCGCTCCCCGCGGGACACAAAGCCAAACAGCACTATTAGATGCTCCTCGTCAACAAAAACAAGCTCACTGCTGAGTTGGAATTGCCTCCAGAAGAGGTCCATCTTTGAAAATCTCCACTGCTGGCATGAGCGCGTTTATTTATTGATCCAGTCTTCAGCGCCTTGGCTCACAGGAAGATTATGTTCTAATTTTGTTGAGACGGCTCTTCTCCGAGTGTTGGATGTGACAATAAGGTGGATTTATGCTTCTGAAAACAAGCCAGGGAGAGGTGGCATTGTCATCATTACAGAACTGTTCAGTGCGGTGCCTGATCAACACTGCAATGGTTAAAAATGAAATTGAAAATGGAGTTATGAAAGATGTATTGTGTAACTTTTCCACGCTTTATCACTTGCTTGTCTCTATGCAGATCTTATTGTCTGTACGGCACAAATGCATTTATTCATTGACAGGTTTATACAGGCTGTAACATTTTCCCAACAAACTAACACATTTGATAACCTTTTGGAGTTCTGCTTTTCTGAATTTACTGCCATATTGTGGAACATTCCAGCTGAAGACATCACATTTTCCAAAAAACAAGAAGATAGCAGGGCCTCCTTCTGCAAAGTTACATACTTGCCCTTTGAAATAACGTATCTGTCAGATGAGAAATATGCTGATAAGTGACGCCGCTGCCACAGTTTGATTCAAGCATTGCGATTCAAGTGGCGAGTTTGCTCCATAATTCGCAGCTAAAGCAGGAGGGCGGCTCGAGTCACTTCCTGTTTCTGGCTTTGATTGACAGGGCAGTTGTCCTGTGAAGCGATCTTGTGCGTTTCCATTGGCCCCTCAGTCCACGGTGCCGGCCCAGTGACCTCACAGGAAGCACTGCAGGCTATAACGCTGTAATACTATCCCCCAGTCTCCCGGGATGAGGGCGAGAGGATACAGAGAGAGGAGAGGAGGCAGTCTTTTCTTAAGCCTCAATTTGGACGGAGAAGCAAGACTTATTGATTCTTAAAGAGGGAGTGTAGCCGGGCCATTTCCAGGCAAACGTTTCCATCTTAGACACTATAAGTGGCTATAGAAGGTACTGATATAGTTGGTTCATTCAGTCCAGCCACAAAGAGACAAGTTGAAGTTCTACTGCTCTAAGCTTGAGAGTCTGATTCATAGTGGAAATTTTGAAGAAATGCATATCATTTCTCGTAAATTCTTCAAGGTTTTAATGTTTTTAATGGATTTGCTTGTATTATTCCTGAAAAAATAAAAAGACAACCAAAAAAGCCACTAAACAAAGCCTACACAGAAGCTATTCATTATCATGTCTCTGCTCTCGCCATTTTAAGATGCATTTAAATCCACTATTAAATCACTATTTCACGAAACACAGACAAAGACATATTTGATCATTCATGCATTTTTAAACTTGAGCAGGGCACAGTACAGATGTTGAGCCCGTTTGACCCCAAAGAGAAAGACATAAGCTTTTATTTTGTGCCTAATCCTTTTATGATATTTTTAATCTTGAATACGCTTGAGCTCAGGGTATTCGTTTGTACCGCTCCAAATCTCGTCCCATTTGCACAAAGTAGCGATTGTGCAGCGTCACAGCGTGAGTTCACACAGGGCTATCTTTTCAAACAGGACTTGATGAGATCTGATGAGGCCTGCACTTCCACACCACCTCCACCACTGGCCTCTTGTATTCCTGACGGCCTCCGCTCCCATAAACCGTGCAGGAGTTCTCTTTTGAGCCATGGTCGGGCTGATGAGATGTGGCAGCGATAAAGCCCATGTTCCACTTCTCTTTATTAGTACCAGAGAAGGAGGAGGGGGCAGGAGGAGGAGGAGGAGGAGGAAAGGGGGGGAAGCTGCTGCCCCTTCAGCCCCGAGACCAGCCACAAGGAGACTGAAGATTTGAGATGCATCGTGGTGGTCTTTCATTTTACTCATTTCTGTAGTTTGGGGAAAGCGTCAGAGCTTGAGTTACTGTTCATTTTTCACTTCAGTGGCGTCCCTTAGTGTCCTAGTAATAACTAAGTAAGATAGTAAGTCCACATTTTGCAGAATTATGCATTTTACGTTATGCATTTAGTGAATATTTTGCGTTATCAGATTGGCTAAAAGGTCAAAAATCATGCAAGAGAGTTTTTTCTTCTTTATCTTCTAGCAAAGCACTGTATGTCCAGAATAGTTACAACTCTTCCCTCAAAATCTAAGTGAATAATTGTGAGATGGTGACTAATAACTGTAGACTTTGTAATTGGGGTTACAATTTACCAAAAGTCCAAAATGAATCCTGTAATTATGGCGCTGGGGGAGTGCACACCCAAAATGTCATGATATGTTTAGCCACTAGTTAACTTGTTTATCCCTCCTAATGAATCCTACATTTCAGCCAATACACACACATACTCTACAAACTGTAAAACCTTTGCTGTTAATACAATGAGTGCTTTGTATCAATGCGTGAAACCTTCAGTTTTTAGTCTAATGAATGTACGAAATGTTCATTTGAAGTGTACTCATGTGTGGACTGTACTCGCGTTGGTCAGCGAGGCTCTTTTGGCCGCACGTCGCTCTGTGATTGGCTCCCTGCGCCGTGCCTTTGATTAGGTGGATAACAGGCTTGTGCAGCAGCTATAGAAAATGTCTGGGATAGTTTCTCTCTCTCACACAGTCTGCTCTGTTCCTTAAAAGACCAGCTCTGCTCTGCCTCCCTCTATCTCTACATCTGTCACACAGCTCTCGTCTCCCTCGCTGTTATGCTGCTGGATCCCCATTCCCCAAGTTTAACAAGACGCCAGGGGACTTCCAAAAAAATGCACCCAGAAAATGTGTTGAAAGTGGCAGAAACAAGCTATGATCCATCCCCAGATGCCTCATTTTTGTGTGTCTCGTTCACTTGGTTTTTGAGGAATTATTTTGTGTCTCCACCTGCTGTTCCTCTGCACTTGTAGCATTCTTGACGTGGTGCATATGTTACTTGGTGTTGTTTCTAGAGTTTTAGATCAAGATGCAAGCCTTTATAGCATCTTTTAGTCAGAACTACTCCTGCGTATGATCCCCTATGTAAATAAATATTTAAGATGATTTCTTCATAACATATTGTTCAGTGGTAGTTTCACCATTTACAACAGAATGCTCTTAGTTGCTGAACTCTGCACTTCACTTTGCAATATTAAGTGCATTTTAAGACCAACATTTTATCATCAGTTGGTACAGACAAATAAATATTATATGACATAACATTAAAATATGATTTATTTTATATTATTATTAATGTGTCTTGTCTTTAAGGTCTTAAATGGCCAAACTTAAATTTCACCATTGCATATCTACAGTGCCCCTAGTGGCCATGCTTATACATTACACATTACACAAGTTGATTTAAACAATAATTATGCACATTTTTAATCTGCTGTATACATTATTATACGTAACATCTCGTCATTGTGTTGTTGTAGGACTTCCTGACAGATCTGATGATGTCAGAAGTGGATCGTTGTGGGGAGAACGAGCATCTCATCTTCAGAGAAAACACCCTCGCCACAAAGGCTATAGAGGAATACCTCAAATTAGTGGGGCAAAAATATCTGCAAGATGCCCTCGGTAAGTAATAAGTCTGCCTAATACTGTTATGTCTAAATGTCAAAAGTTAGATTGAAGTTGGCATACAAAATACAGACAGACAGAATGAAAAATAAAACTAAAAGGACTTGTTCAGTATCTCACATTCATTCTCAAGTTATATTCATGGGTTTCATCTTTCTGTTATATGCAACATGTTGTCCAAACGATATCATATTTAGTTTGTAATTGTTATTTGCTGTGGTAACTATTCTTATTCTTCTGAAACTGTCCATGAACCTGGTTAGTTCAGAAGTATAAGCTATTTGCATTGATGTGTGAAAAATCCCTCAGTCGTCCAGGTAGAATCCACGGCAAAGGAAAATAAATTTGTCAACTGGACAAAATAACGTTTGTCCAGTTGACAAATGTATTTCCCTTTGCCATATTTGCATTGATGTTGCCGTTTCAGTTATGCAAATCTACTTTATCTACCTTAAACAGCCCCTCCCACCCAATGACGTGATTAGTTACACCTAAAAGTCCCAATTGCACAAAGTTAAACAAGGTTGGAGCAAAGTTGCGCTGCAGTCTTTCCAATCACTGCTCTGTATTCTGTGCCTGCTCTTCCTGTTGATGCACTGGGAGAGTACACAGCAGGAGTGTAATTTCCAAATGCACACACGCTCGCAAGCATTCACTCACATTGTCATCCTGTCGCTTATATTAACTTTCAATTTGTCTGCATTAATTCGGTTTGTTTGTCTTTGTGGCTGTCATTGCTGCTACACTCATAGACTTTGTTTTCGTAAGACAAATGCATACCCAATGGATTTGAATGTCTGTTAAAAGTCTCCCAGCTGTGACTGTGATAGTGCAAGGGCATTCAGGGCCTTTTGGAGAGATAGGAAGAGGGGATGAAGCGTATCGTCTTTGGAGAACTGGTGATGCTGACAAACTCCTGTCAGTAATTTGACAAAGTGGAAAAACATATCCACCTATGGCAAACCAAAACAGGCTTTCTTTTCCTTCGCTTCTTCCTACTTCCTTACTTTTTCTTGTGAAGGTCTGGCAACTTCTTGCTTCTCATGGCATGTTCCACAGTAGGATATGAAACTATATAACTATGTGACTCCACCAAATCAAGTTCAGATTTGTGGAGAGAGAGGCAAACTCACTCATAGTAAGAGGTGTTTTTGAGCAATAAAAACACCTGTATTTGGAAAAAAAATGTTGACCATCATGCTGTGGAACATTTCAGGCAAAGCAATCACATCTCCAAGCAAACTCCTTGGAAACACACTCGTGGCGAACACCATCTTAAAATGAATACAGTGCGATTTTAAAATAGTAATTGAAAATAACCAAGCAAAATCCATGGAAACACACACTATCTTAAAATTGATATAGTGCGATTTTAAAATAGTAATTGAAAAGTTAGTTACTATTTTGTTTACAGATATTTTTTACATCTTTACAGGCGAATTCATCAAGGCTCTGTACGAGTCAGATGAGAATTGTGAGGTGGATCCGTCCAAGTGTTCGTCAGGAGACCTCCCAGAACACCAGAGTAACCTGAAGATGTGCTGCGAGCTGGCCTTCTGCAAAATCATCAACTCTTACTGGTGCCTTTTCTCTATCTTCATCATGTTTTAAGACATAATTATAAGAGGGTTGCAGATTAATTTATCTTAATTTCTAAGTCTAGTAGTTTTTAAAACGCAGGAAAATCTTTTAAGACTGTGGAATTGCTTGATTTGTACTGGGAGTTTGCCTTTGCATTGGTTATGTTTTGTTGTGCAAAGAAAATATGCTGGTGCCAGGTTTTAGATATTACAGAAATCCATATTTGAATACAGAATTGGAAGTATGTGGACAATCTCAAAAATTCAAATCTGACAATACAAAGATACTTTAAATAGTCCCTTAAAATTTAAATATTGCTATTGAAATCGTTACTTAGCTTGGGCATGTATTTTCTTTCAAGTAATTTACAACTTGGCTCGTAACTTAATACAATTTAAAGTAAAATATATGTGTTGGTATTGCTTTCAACTTGCTAGATTAAATATGTGTGATAACTGTCTGATTTCGTCTTGGCAGTGTGTTTCCTCGTGAGCTGAAGGAGGTGTTCGCATCGTGGCGTCAGGAGTGCAGTAATCGGGGGCGACCGGACATCAGCGAGCGTCTCATCAGCGCGTCACTGTTTCTGAGGTTCCTCTGTCCCGCCATCATGTCCCCGTCGCTCTTCAACCTCATGCAGGAGTACCCGGACGACCGCACGGCGCGCACGCTCACCCTCATCGCGAAAGTCACGCAAAACCTCGCCAATTTTACCAAGTACGTACGTTTGCAGCTTCGCCTCATACAAGGAGCGTGTCTGTTAATTGGATGGTGAGGTAGTGCACGCTTTTTCTGCAAAATCTGGCCATTTTAAGCATTATAATTCGAGAGCAGTTTGAAATATGCATACAAAAATAACATGCTTTTCATAACATGTTTGCAGCGGTCTAATCTAGAGGGTTAAAGCGTTTTAGGCCTAATAGTGATTGGTCGCTTGCAGAGGACATAATGCTACTTGATTTGCCAATTATGACCATTCAAATTGTGATTTTCATTTGATTCCAATTCATTCTTGCAGCCCTGCTTTTTAACGCAGCGTGAATTTTGATAAATGCCATCGCTAGTTCTCCTGTAACTTTCTACAGTACGTGCAATATCTATGCTAAACCTTGTATCCTCCATCAGATTTGGAAACAAAGAGGAGTACATGTCATTTATGAACCAGTTCCTCGAGCACGAGTGGACCAACATGCAGCGCTTTCTCCTGGAAATCTCCAACCCCGAGACAATCTCCAACACAGCGGGCTTCGAGGGCTACATTGACCTGGGCCGCGAGCTCTCCACCCTGCACTCCCTCCTCTCCGAAGTGGTGTCCCAGATGGATCAGGTACAAATATGCTGCAATTGACTACTAGAAAACTCAATCAAACGCATGCATTATTTATTGTTTTGAGTATCTTGCAAGAAGATGGAATTAAAATTGGTTCCACAGGGTCCAAGAGCATAAGCATTTTAATGTCCGTGATCTACATTAGGATGCTTGCTTATCATGCAGTAATCTATAATTCATTACGTTGCATTACATAAATAGCGTGCTAAGGGAAATCACGGGCAATGGGAAAAGTATTAATGGATTTACAAGGACTTTTACAGTAGATTTGATGGCTAACTGGTAGTAATGGGATAAAGGCAATATCCATCTGTATCAAACCTGACATTTTCATAATTCATAAATCTTAGTGCCTCGACTAATATTTAAATCCATCAGGCTGCCCAGGCTCTTTCATTATTTATTGTGTTTTCTGTATAAGAGAACTGATGCCAAAATGAGTTGCTTCAGGGAAAATAATGTGGACTAGAGAAAAATGGGCTAAAAACTCATCAATTAAACGCAAATATTGGAGTTTAATTTATATACGCTTTTGGAAAAACTTCACAGAGCGCCACCTCCAAGCTCGGACCTCTGCCCAGGATCCTACGGGAAGTGACCACGGCTCTGACAAACCCGTCCAGTATGCAGATGACACCAGGACAATCTACCGAACATATGGGCTCCCCTCCAGCTGAGGCAGGCTGCAGCATCTCCACAGGCCTGCAGAAGATGGTCATAGACAATGACCTCTCAGGGTAAGAGATTACTGGGAGTTTTTTTGTTCTAAGTGGTACAGACGATTATTGGTTTCAATCCCCGGGCAGTCGAGGTGAAGGTAATACTGTATTTATGAACTGCATTTTTTTTGTGATTAGATTTGTAAATTATGTTATAAATTCAGGATTCAATTTACAGTGCACATTTAAACATGTTATGAGCAGTAATATCTGAGAGAAAACCATATAACCTGCTAATTGATACTACTGATATTTTGTATTTTACTTAACTTGACAAGTCTATTCTTCTTCAGGTCATTTGCATGTCTGTGAGGAAAACACTTTCCCCTTGGGGTTGAATAAAAGTCATTCTGATTCTGCTTCTAATCTAATTCCAGAATCCCATGCATAGTCATGACATTTTGTTGTTTGTAGTGGATTTTCTATTACCCTTAAATTGCAAACTCTACAATTTGGTAATTTCGCCGATTCAAATTGTGATTTTGATTTGATTATGTTACATTGCACAGCTGTTCTTAAAACCACATTGCGAAGCCAATGATTTCTATTTGTGCCATTTCAGAAGTGATAATCCAAAAAGAAAGAACGTTGTTATTGAAACATTCAGTATCATCATGGCACAAAAACTCTTCTCAGCTAGAGCACGCTCCAGCCTTACAGAGTGCAGACGAGTGTTACATCCACCGGGTGAAGCTTTGACACAGGGAGTGTGTGGTCTGGGCTTGTTTACGTGAACTAGATGAAGCCTCATTTACTCCCCTGAGAAGAATACATAGAGTCTTATCTCCCTTATAGCCTTGTGCTCCAACTCCCCATCTCGGCAACTGCAAGGTGACACATTACCAGGAATACATGAGGAGCGGAGAGAGCAGACAAGCATAAACAACAGCTGCAGAAAAACATATGAGAAAGACGACTCAAGAGACGTACTTGATAATCGTTTGCTTTTCGTCTGGTCAGGGGGGAGCCGGATCAATAATACTAATTAATTGATGTTCCTATGAGGTCTCTCCACCCTCGTCTCTTTACTTTATTACACAAACTGATTGCTCATATTGACGTTTGCTGTTTAAAAGCGCTAACAGAAGCTAACAAATGCATGAGCCTTGACCACTTCGCAGCTAATTGCTTCTCGTCCTGCAAATGGTGACAAGTAAAAAAAAAAAAAAAAAAAAAAAAAAAATTAAAATGGACCCAGCGAGGTTAGGGAATGGGAGAAATGCAGAGGGAAATAAAGAAGAAAAAAGAAAGCAGCCACACGTGAGGGGAATAGGGATGCTTGTTTGTAGGTAAATCACAGCTGTGCAGCAGTGCGGGATGAGAGCTAATGGAAAGAAAGTTTAATTTAAATTGCGGTATTATTATAGTTGCTGATACACAGTAACTACATCTGGAAATCTGGACGAGGCTTAATAGGATTGAATTAGTTTGACTGATTTTGAGCTGCCACCTATTGCAAGTAGAGGCCTGAGGCAGGATCGTGGGTGTGATTCAAGAGATACTGCACACTTGTATTGATTTAATGAGTGCTTTTTCATTAGTAGTATCCTTGTCCCTGTGAATTCTACATTACAGAATAAAGACCTGTTCTTTTTTGCAAGTGTACCTTAATATTTTACCTAGAATGATGGTATTTTGTTCTCCTTTCAGATTGGTGGATTTCACTAGATTACCATCGCCGACACCAGAAAACAAAGACTTGTTCTTTGTGACTAGGAGCTCAGGGATTCAACCTTCTCCAGCACGGAGCTCGAGCTATTCTGAGACGAACGAGCCTGACTTGGGAATGTCCAATGGGAGTAAGAGCCTGTCTATGGTGGATCTCCAAGACCCCCGCATCCTGGAAGGCGGTGCAGGGCCCAGTTCCTCCGACGGTGTGGGTGAAGTTCCTGCGAATGGTGTGAGCTGGACCACCAGAGCTCCACAGAACAATATCGCAGGAGGCCCCACCTTGAGGAGGCCAGGCCAGAGCCCCACCACACCAGTAACAGAGGGTACAAACCGTCCCGGGCAGCTCCTCGCACCCCTCTCCTTCCAAAATCCAGTCTACCAGATGGCTGCCTGTTTGCCGGTTTCTCCTCGCGGCTTGAACGACTCCGGATCAGAATGCCACAGCTCCGTCAGTTCCCACAGCAACAACGAGGACCCGCCCGGAGCCAAACACACCTTCATGACTCAGGGGGTGGGCGGAGGCGGGAGCAGCGGGGACGAGTACGCCCGGCGCTCCGGGGAGTTCACCCGGCGGCAGATGTC
>KN516713.1:0-12209 GCA_000787155.1 Scartelaos histophorus
AATCCCACTTCTTATACCTCTAAGTACCTACTTCTACAAACAGGGTCCACAGTCATATCAATGCAATGGACATTTAAAGGGTGATATTTGTGTATATTGTATAGGTTTCTATAAACATACAATATAGTAATCCCTTATATTTCATAATACAGATAATATAATGATATTTGTATGAAATGTTTTTAAGACCTCTATCATCCACACTCGAAGGAAAGGAATGACTATTTGTAATTTTATTCTGTAACATATTCTAACAGTAAAACGTTACATTGGTAATTTACATATTTATTTTATTGTGTAAATCATATTTATAATTGCTATTTTCACAGAGAATTGATTCTGTAAATTGTAAATATATTGCTGCTTGTTAACTGTGTTGACTGCATGTGTTTGTATCAACCTTATTGGAGAATATATAGTGCATAAATGACTAGTGAAATGTTGTTATTTGTCATGATTTCAGAAGAAGAACTTTTATGCTTGTAGTGGCATTAGCCTACATTAGAGATAGACCGATATATTTGCCGATATTTGCCTTATTCAGCATATCGGCTATCGGCCTTAAATCTCCAGTAGAGGTCGCTATTTAGTGGGTTTTTTGGAGGGGGCAATCAGCTGTTTAAAGAATATGCATAAAGCTTTAGTGTGAATAGGTACAAAATCAGTTTGTGATTATGTAAAATTAGATATTTTGGGTAAAATAATCTTCAAAACATCATAAATTTGTCAGATATAACATACTTGTCATGCCTGTTAGCTTTTCTGGAGTGGTGTCACCTACTTGTCTCCATAGAGATGTTATAGTTTTGCCTATATTGTTCCACAGTGGCATTAAACTAATCTTATTCAAGTGCCTGAAAAACATGCATTCTTACTATGAGCGGGCTTGCCTTTTCACAGACCTTACAAGAGACATATTAAATACCATATTGTGCAGCATTCCAGACTAAACAATAGCAGCTACATGGATACAAGTAGGTGGACTACACTCCACCGGAACAAATACATAGATCACCTTTAACAAAAAACAGGGAAAGCATACTAGTGTTACAGATTAAGGTACTGTATGAAACTACTAATCTTTTTCAACTTCCAACTCATGTCTCCAATCCAATTCTGTCATCTCTCATGTATAATCATGGCAGTAGACTTGTGTGTAATTTATTCCTCTAATGGAAGTCTTAGCCTGCCTCCCTGTCATTATACTGGGTATAAATGCCAGTTTCTCTCTTGAAGCTACTCTGAGTCAGCCACTCTGGGTGCTCCCAGAAACACGACTCTCAGACGCTGGCCACATGCACACAGCCTCCCACCCCTCTGTGGAATATAGACCCCTATTTATAGCACTGCGAGGCCTGTGTAACCCTGGGCTCGGCCACCACCAATCTACACACTGCACATGGAGCAGACATGGGAGAGGGTGTGTTTTTGTAAGCCAAAAGGAGAAGGAGACTAAACCTAAAAGCGACAACCATACAGTCAGAGCAGGACAAAGAGAGAGGGCACCAAAACGATTTTCCAACTGTTCAGGAAACACCTGAAAGAAGCTACAGGACGTTTGATTGACAGGAGAACAAAGTGGAGCACCTGTTGTGTTGGAGATGGATATAATGGAGATGCAGTACAATCTGATCTTTGACATTCACTGGACATATTCATGATTTAGGAAGACAAGAAAACAAAGGAGTCTCAACTTTTGGATATGCACAGTGCAGAGGTACTTTAAAATACCATTACAGAAAAGGGACATTTTCACTGTCCATAACTACGATATCTGTGATCAATCCATTTATAATAAAATGTGCTTCTCTAAAAAGGCAAATGTGGAGGACTAAGGTACCAAGCTGAGTTAAGTGAATGCTATGCTGTAATTACAAAGCTAGCTCAAGGAAAACTTTGTAATTAAGGCCCAAGTATAAAAAGAAACCAAGGAAGGGTGAGGCCCGTGAGAAAGGAGCCCACAGAGAACACCAGAGACAGCCGGAGTCAGGAATCTCCTCAGACTGAACTAGAGCCATCATGGACGCTAACGGAGGACACTACCTCAACAAAGAGGCCGTACTGTCACCTTTGGGTTTCGCTCGCATGAGCCAGCTACTGCTGGGTTGCACCATTATAGCCCTGGTGGCCCACAGTGCAGGCTACAGCGCCTCCTATGGGACTTTCTGCATGTTTGTGTGGTGCTTTTGCTTTGCAGTGACTCTGGTGGTGTTCACTCTGGACATTACAAGACTACACGCATGTATGCCGATCTCCTGGGATAACTTCACAGTTGCCTTTGCCATGTTGGCCACACTCATGTATATCACAGCCTCAGTGGTCTATCCAGTCTACTTCATTGAAAGCGAGTGCGAAGATGAGAGCTGCGAAAGCCTGTACTACCGAATTGCAGTGACGGTTTGCTCCTGTATCTGCTGCTTTCCTTATGGTATCGAGGTGTTTCTGACGCGAGCAAAGCCTGGAGCTGTGGTGGGTTACATGGCCACAGTCTCAGGGTTGTTAAAGGTGGTCCAAGCCTTTGTGGCCTGTATTATTTTTGGAGCCCTGGCTCATGACAGTGAGTACACACTCCACATCGCCACTGAGTTCTGTGTGGTGGTGTACAGCCTGTGCTTCACAGTCACTGTGGTAGTGATCGCAGTGACTGTTTCAGGCAGGACCTCATCGCTGCGCATCCCTTTTGATCGATTTGTAGTCATATACACCTTTTTTGCTGTTATTCTGTACCTCAGTACAGCACTTGCTTGGCCAATCTTCAGCTTTGATAAGAAGTATGGTACCACCAGTCGCCCAGAGGACTGTCCAAGAGGAAACTGTCCCTGGGACAGTAAACTTGTGGTGGCAGTGTTTACAAATGTTAACCTCATTTTGTACTTTGTTGATCTCATTTACTCCCAAAGGATTCGATTTGTCTCAGCTTCAGCATCAGCTGCATGAAAAACTCTTCAACCTATTTTTTACAACCTATTTTTTATGTTTTACCACAACACAGTTCTCTGTACTCACTAAAGCACTGTAGGTGTCTGCAGTATTATATCTATGTGAACATTTTGCTAAGTTAAGTCATTCAGACTAACACCTACCTGATGAAGTCAGGCGGCTTTGCCAGTCCACTGCCCATGTCCCCTGTGTGTCCTGCTCTTCTTTAAGGGAGAAGGTGTGACTGCCAAAGTGAACCAAGAATGGCAAACTATTAAATCAGTACTATCACGTTAATATGCGATGGAACATGGAGATACATCATTTAACAATGTTATACATTATTTTGCACTGAAGACTGGTGTTGTGAAAGTGTTAATTGTTAAAGTGTTAAAGTGTTAAGCCTAATAAAGTAATGTGCTATGTAACTATGTAACTGAATTACTATTTCGCTTTATTTATTTATTTTTTTATGTATTTATTGTTATATTTAATAAATAATATAAGCTACTAAATATACACGAACAAAAACTGATTTAGCTAAATTGCATATACTGCCCTTTGCAAACAGCAGTGGTGAAGTCAGCTTCTTGTCGACTTGTTCTTTTGTTGTTTAAGTAGCAAACAGCAAACACGCTTAATGATAAAACAAGACACCTACCCAAATAGGGCACTTTAAAGGGAGTGCTTCACACTTGTTTTCTCCAAACAGGCCGCACTTGCTCTTTAGGCTTTTGGCCAGCAGATGATAGTAAAGCACCGCGGCACCGCGGCGCGCTCCTGGCCCCCAGGCGCAACCTGATGCAACTTTTCTGGTTTGGTGAACCCGCCCTACACTGCAGGCCCAAAGTCCGCAATTGGTTGAAAACGTAACACCACTATTTTCATTGGGTGTTACAGTTGTCAATCAGTATATTTTCAGGTGATTTTTAGAACGATAGAAGGGTCCACGTTGACGCTTAAGGTAGGCCAAAGCAGAAGTTTGGTGTTTAAAAGTTGTTCTTGCTGTGCTTTCACATCTAGACTATGTGTGACTAGGCTATGTGCACATATGTACACATGGACATGTCCTTTTAGTGACGTGTTTGTTTACAATTGCTGCACTGTAAACTACAGGAGCCTGTGCTATATCAGTAGCACAATGAGCCAATGTAACTTCTACTCTTCCACTAAGTTACAGGCAGTATGAGTGTGGGCTTCATAGGAGCTGGTCAAGTGGTTCACGCCCTGGTCAGAGGTTTCACTGCTGCGGGTGAGTCATGTCCAGCCTACATATTGAAGTCTATAGGAAACATATTGTGTTATTGATGTGTGTTGATTGCAATCAGACTGATTTCTGTACATTTATCCCCAAGGCGTGATTGCTGCCCACAGAATCACTGCCAGCTCTCCAGACACAGATCTTCCAACAGTGCATGGTCTGCGGGTGGGCTAACCTAATCAATACATTTCTGTAGTACCAACAATTTCATTACTGTTTGAAAACAAGATGTTTGTAATAATGATGACTCTGAATGCTTCTTACCTGAAATTGTATGCAACAATGCAAATGTTTCATTCTTACAGAAAATGGGTGTGAATGTCACCACAAGCAACAAAGAAACTGTGAAGAAAAGTGATGTCCTGTTCCTGGCAGTGAAGCCTCCCATCATTCCCTTTGTGTTGGACGAGATTGGACCAGATATTGAAGAGCGGCATCTTATTGTGTCCTGTGCAGCAGGTGTCACTATTGGCTCCATAGAGAAGGCAAGGAAGAGTCCATTATTTGGCCTGTTGTCAGCCATTAAGTATACATATAAAGGGAATATAGAATGTAGATACTCCTACACTGACACATGAAACAGGCAGAGAAGCTTTGTGTTCCCAACTCACATTTACTAATGGACAAAATAAATCATAGTAAACTGCACCTTTGAAATAGTCATTCAATGATTGTTGTTTTCAGAAGCTAAAACTGCATCGACCATCTCCAAAGGTCATGCGTTGTATGACCAACACTCCTGTCGTGGTGCGAGAAGGGGCCACGGTCTATGCCACTGGAACTCATGCGGAGGTGGAGGATGGAAAGCTTCTGGAGCAGCTAATGGCCAGTGTGGGCTACTGCACTGAGGTTGAAGAGGACGTGATAGACGCTGTGACAGGGCTGAGTGGCAGTGGCCCAGCCTATGTGAGTCACTCTGGTCACATTTGCACAGGAATTGTTAAAATGTTGCCCTACTGATGCTGACTGTTGTTTGCAGGCGTTCACAGCTGTAGATGCTCTTGCTGATGGTGGGGTGAAAATGGGGCTGCCCAGAAGACTAGCCGTACGACTTGGAGCCCAAGCCTTACTGGTAGGCCATACTGCAATACTGCCCATAATAATCAGTAAATTAATAATAATATAGAGTTTACCCATTCAGTATGGTTTGAAATTAAACCCAGGTATATTTCAGTACACAGAGAGGAAATCATATTTATTAATGTATTAGTTGTGATGATTGTTAATGATTTTGTTTTACCAAAATTAAAATTATTTTCTCATTAAAATGTATGATGTAGGACTACTTTAGTCTACAATAGGGTCTGAACATCATTTATAAATTTCAAAACATGATTAATTCAAACCCCAAATCACAAATGTCTTGTTTGTTTTGAAAGGGAGCTGCTAAAATGCTGTTGGATTCAGAGCAGCATCCTGGGCAGCTCAAGGACAACGTTTGTTCACCAGGGGGAGCCACCATTCACGCACTGCACGTCATGGAGAGCGGAGGTTTCCGAAGCCTTTTGATTAATGCGGTTGAGGTCTCCTGTGTGAGGACGAAGTAAGAATTAATTATTCCAATTTTTATCAAATAATGTCTATACTATTTTGTTTTTCGTACAATTTTTAAGATTTTGTAATTACACTATAATTAACAGGGTATTTATTGTAGTCAGTGCCACTACATTTTTACATAGATTTTGCAAAATATGTATTTAATTACGTGTGTAAAATACACACATCTGACTAAATCAACTGATACTTACAAGTAGACACATTGTTATTTTTTTCCCTTTGCTTATATGTTCAAGGCCTTTTCACCAAAGTCCTGTTCTTTTTTTCTTCAAAGGGAACTCCAGTTTTTGGCTGACCAAGAGAAAATCTCCCCAGCTGCCATTAAGAAGACAACTCTTGACAAAGTACTGCAGCAGCCAGGTGTGAATGCAGATGCTGTTGGAGTTAGATCTCATGGGATCAGTATGTTTGGCAATCCACGGCCAAAGAAGAGCTGAGGGTGAAATTCTGGGTGAAGATTTTAATATGTCTACAGGCATATTAAGGTTCAGGCACTCCTTTGGTCAGGCGGTGTTTGTGTAAGACTACTTCTACTTCCTAAATGGGTCATTGGGTCACTAGTGGGTCGGTATTTTATAAATGAAATTTTAATATTGAGAAAACCTGTTATCGACTATTTTGTTTATGTCCAAAAGTAATTCTAAGTTGTTCTACCTCTTTACATTACCTCTATACATTTTCTTATGAATAAATAATAAAATGCATTTTCAGTATTTCGTAAAGCATATCCTAATGGTGCAATCATTGTTCCTATGTAGAAAGTCTTACCAGTTCTTTCATGTGCTACAGTCACAGTGTATGTTTATAGCCCTATTATAAATCAACTGCGTGCATGTTGGGTTAAATTTACTCCTTTCTTGTGCGGAAAGAAAATACTTCATGAATGAAGACACGTGACCAAACACGGTGACGTCTGGCTTCGTTACAAGAGAAAGGAGTCAACAAGGGAAACACGGTTTGCATTTATTGGGAAAGCGCTATCAGCTCAGTCTGTCCTCTTGAAGAGCCTCCAATGATTCTCCTCGCGAGTTACAACATAAGAAGAGGATTTTGAAAAGATAAATCTAAGGTCGGAGCAGCCTGATCCTGGGTATGTGTGTTGAGAATAGCGCTGGTGTTGTTATGCTGAGTGTGCATGCCGTTACCCCGCTGACAGGCTGGGTGCAGCTAGCTACGGGCTAACCGCAAACAGCAGGATGCGTCAAGTTAACCAGGATATTAGCACAACTGCTCTTCACATTAAGTTGTCTTTTTTAACGATAAACTAACTACAATTCCACTACATTACGTTTGTACAGTTTATTGTATACTAAAAGTGAGATTACAGGTTTGTGCAATCCCGTGCGTAATTTTCGCGTAAAATCTGTTATCTTCGCTACTGAGTGATTTTCTGAAAGGTTGGCGTTTTCCGGAAATGTATTAAATTGTGTATAAATTGACAGCACTGTTACTATGCCGAGGTGGCTAATATCTGTATACACATGTGAAGTGATGATAAAACTAAGAGTTGGTTTTATTATGGCGCCAGCAGCAGAAATGCCCCGTGATTAGGCTGATTTCTATGGTGACAGAGACGCACCGCGCGGCGGAGGCTTGTAGTAGGACGTCGACACTGCGCGGGGATTTCCTCGCTTGTTTTGTAGGAGGGGAGTTGTTTGCCAATTTGACAGCGGTGTGAAGCTGGAGACGGGAGTCGAGGAATGTCAGAACTGTGTTATGGGGTTGAACTCACGATAAATAGTTGCATGAGTTGTATTTAATATTCTTTATATCATTGCGCTTCTCGGGGGCTTGTCAACTCATGCGCTTCTTGCTGTCCAAACCTGCTGCTTCATCACCTCGTTGTGAGAAGGAGAAAGAGCAGGCACAGGCAGCGGTGTACCCAGAGCAGGTTGGTTGCAATATTATTTTCAGTAGATTTTTTTGTCGGTGTGTATGTGATTGTTTCCTTTAGGCATTGTGAAGGGTTTTGTCTCTTGGAATTTTATTTCACATTATGTATTGCATGTGTTGAATTGATTCACCTGAATTGACAGGTCGTTTAACCACTGGTTAAATTAACAATGGCAATGCCAAAGCTTTTTTGCCGTTCTCGCCTTTACTCATTCCCTTAAGCGTTTTAAGCAGTGATGTTTTATTGTCAAACAACAAACAAGCCTCGGTATTTTTTATCATGCTGAATCATCACTATGATGTATTTAGTCGTTCTCTGAATCCACCCCGAAATATGGCACCACCGGACAAAGGTCTGCTCGATAGATAAGGGTCGATGGTTATCACCAAGCCGCTGTTACTAAGACGATGGATCGAAAGTGTGATGATTTGTCGTGAAGTCAGTTCGAGCAGAGCGAGCATCAAGTGATGATCATCATGCATTTATCAATAGTCTAATCTACATTCAGCGGAGAACGCGCGTTTTATTGCAGCGCTGTCATGATGTACATCAACAAACAGGGCAGAGCACATTTACACCAAGTGCCTGGTGTCAACTGTAGTGTCAAATCAATTACAAGAATGCATGATAACTACTATATTATTCCGCTGTGCAAATGTAGGTTTTGTATGTGTAATAAAGATGCAATAACTATGTGTAGCAAATCAATAGAAAATATATTTCAACCGAATTGATCATACATTATTAATTATGTCTTTCTTCTGTGTGTGTGTTTTTATTTGGCATTTTGGCATTGTTGAATATTATTACAAGAAAACTAAAACTAATTTCTAATAAATTAGTTGATGAAAAGTTAATGATGGCTGAAATAACTGATTGCATTTTATGCCTCAAAATTCAAATAATTTTAGGACAAATTTCAGGTTTTCTTTTTTCTTGCGAAGCCTTTCTCTGTGTGCATCATCATTTCTCATATTCGGGGTTGACAGCTGCTCTTGTTTCCCTGTGTTGTTCATGATGAAATTTGCTGCCTATTAGACAGCACGCTTATAGAGGGTAGGTAATGAATTATCCATGGAGAATCTCTTTGCAATTTGAAAAGTCACCTTGGAAACTATTGGGTGTATAGGCAGTGCTTAACAGATAGAAGTTGCCCATTCTTGCTCAGATATTCACCTTATTTCATCATCTCTGCTCTTGTGAGCGGGGCATTGAAGTGTGTTTAGCAGACAGGCCAGCCTCGCATCAGAAGCCCGGGCTTTTGCAATAAAGCGTAATGCCCAACCCTGCCTTTCTCTGCAGGTAACAAGAACAGATGAAGGCCCTTATAACATCCGGATGTGGCTGGTAGCAGTGTGTGGATGGAGACTGGGAGTGGTGATCATCTATGAGATTTATTGCTTCTCGCGTTGAGGCAGCAGTTATAAAATAAGACCGGATGCCACTGAGGTGAACCAAGTGAGTGCACAACTCATACCCAGTGGCATTGTGTAGAATGGTCAACCATTGGGGCGAGAGAGAAGGCGTATGAGGTTGACGAAACATGAGGCAAGAGTTAGTAGCTAGTGTACAGGCCGGCCACCAGGACCTCTGTATAGCGAACACAGCTGTGCCTTGGGAGTAGTTACGCCTATTCAGGACAATTAATAGCCTGCAGAAAGGAACACAAATGTGGGATTTGTCCACAAAAGTGCTGCTTAAGCTGCACAGGGAAATGGGAATGCCTGGAAGGAAAGGAGAAAAAGATCAATATACTTTTTTCCCCTTTCTGCATCAGGGAGGGAACGCTGGTGATGAAACCCCTTGCAAGTGTAGCGCGGATTATGATTGCTTAGCATTGCGATATGCCCGCTGCAACTCTCAAAGTATTACTCCCATCCAGACAGGACACTGTTTGATGATTGTTGTTTGGATCTTGAGTTAGATTTGGCATGTCCTCTGTTCATAATTTAGATTAGCTAATACTGAACAGATACATGTGCAGAGCTGCTTGTTGGTCAGTGTTTTTTCTTGTAACCTACTTTTATGTGCACTGATTTACGGCCGATCCGTGGTGAAAAAAGACTTTTGTCTGTACATGTCACTTACGGGGTTGCTCATTGTACATAGATGAAATAATAATAAAAAATGATACTAACACAAAATAGGACAGGCCAAAAATGTCATTCAATGCAAGTCTATGTTGTTCAATGCAAGTTTGTGTTCAAGTTTATTGTTATAGCTTAAACCCTTTGTTTGTCCTACATAAATGCATTTAATTATTTTGTTACTCCTGTAGAGCAATAGTTATTTGTTTTTGATGCAACAGTTAGATGTACATGGGGTCCAATGGTGCTGCTGATATCATAAGTTAAATGAGAGAGTAGTTTTAAGAGTAGCTTAAGATGGAAAATAAACACACAACCAGTGCCGTGCAGAACAGAAAATTAAGACGTCAGCATCATTCATCATTGGTTGTAATATGATCTAAGCCAATGCCATGTTATTAATAGAAATATTAGAAACGCTAATACTGCCTGCACTTGGAGAAAAGTGACTAAGTGTCTAAAGATCTCAACTTTACAACAATGTTTTAAATGTATTCAGTGTTTCAAAGGAAAGTTTTGTGCTTTCAGATGAGCTGTTGTAACTTAGTCTTGTTAGGTCAATGTTGGGCACATTCACTACATGTGCAACTGGTGTAGTAGAGATGGTTTGTCAGTGTGTGGGCTGCTTACTACCCTTAGTTTCTCAGTAAACACGAGGCCTAAGCATCGAGAGATGTTTCCCTGTTTAATCAAGTCCTGCAGGAACACAGTGTTAAGGCTACCACTCCTGTTACTGTAGCCCTATCAGAAAGCTTCAATTAGTAAAGCAGCTCTGAGCTCAGTTAATGTAAACCAGCACACTCCAAGTCTCTTTAAATAAACTTCACATTAACACTGATGTTGGAACAAACCCGATTCCCTAGAGGCAGATGATTCATGTTTTCTCTTAAAACACGGACTCGATGCAAATTTCTACCACAGTTGTGCCACATGCATCTGCAGTATTATTAGCATGTTATTTCTCTTTCATTATTTTAACAGCCATGGCTAAATGTACAAGCAATAAGTTATAGCCCTATGTAGAAAATAGAAAAAAACAAACTATTTTTTATTTTGCCATTGAATACTTTATTTTGCACATATTTTGAATATAAATTTGTTTACTTAAAACAGCTTGAGGACTGATGAGCTTAGTCAATGAAGTAATGAGGCAACATATATGTTTTAATAAACGCAAGCATAGTGCAATAGATGTAACTTTTAAAATATTAAACCTGACCTTGGGGGCACACATTGTTTTATGCATTTAGTTGATAGGATACAATCCTATTAGATGCTGTTTTCACCTTGCTCCAAATCGGTACTGATCCAAAGTCCTGTGGCTTAGTATTTCCCCTCTACTACAAGCGTATCACATTTCTGTGTGAAAGCTGCTGAATGATTTTCTCTCTCCCTCTTTTTGTCACTCTTATTTCACGCTCTGAATACTTACTACCTAATAGCTTCCCTCCTCTCTTACCAGTGTACCTTTTAGCTCTCACACTGTTGTCTCCATGCACAACTTTCCTAGTCTTCTCCTAGTAAGTCCTCTAAAGCTCTCCCAGAGTCTGATTTTTAATTTGCAGTTAAATGGTGCCCGACACATGCAGCTTGCTTGATAATTGACTTCACTCAGCTGAAAGAAGGAATGATTAGATCGGAATATCCAGGCAATCATTTCAACTCGGAATAAAAGGGAGACACTAAAAGCACTACTTGATCACACAGTTATTTTTGGCAACATAGAAAAAAGTATTGGTTTCCACTTGGCTTGAAAATTACAAAGTCACAAGTGGACAGTGCAGAAAAGGGCATTCTATTACTGAGTCAAATAATATTTGCAACATTTTAGCTTCTTTTTTTTTACTGTGACGGAAATTCTGGTTATGTTCATTGCGCCAGCAGGAACGTTATGATAATAGAGTAAGGGTACATGTCCTATCAATAATTAATAAAGGAAAATGAATATGTGATCAGGAAGACTAGACATCTGTTACTTTCATTTAATGGTGTGTTAAAAATGAATTCCACCAGCCATCTTTCTTCAGATTTGTTATAATCTCTTTTATTATTTTATAAATAGAATCTAAAAAAATCTGTAAAGAGATTAGAAAACAGTTGCTATGGATACAAATCTCTAACATCCTAAAACTTGTCTAAACTACTGCACAGTCTATTTTCTGTCCCATAAAACTCTTTTCAGCTTTTTGAATGCTTTAAATGTATTCATAGGCAGAACCAGGAGTCTGTGCTCTCCACTTTTACTGTAAATGTGCGCTTTCTCTACAAAGTATATTACTGTTATGTCCTTGGTGTTTGGGTGAGATGTATTATTTTGGCGTGCTCTGATTTTCTACCGAAGTGGGACTGCTGGATCTAGCCTATGCTTTTTCCTCCAAACAGTGTTGCATCAGCATGCTCCTCCATCGTCTTGTTGTATTCACTTGATTAGCAGCCTGCCAGGGCCAAGTGCCCAGACGCATCTTTTCAGGAACTGGTCATGACAAGTGAA
>JACN01060400.1:0-36304 GCA_000787155.1 Scartelaos histophorus
AATTCTTCTCCTCTCAAGAAAACTCTGTAGCTTCTGCTGCCGTTCAGGAAACAGCTGTGAGCATCTGAGCTCCACGTCCAGGGACGAGGAGGGAGGAGGGCGGCGTCCAGCTCCTGTCCAGGCTCCGGTCAGGTGAATTCTCCCAGATGTCCTAGAGTGAAAGCAAGAACATAATCTGAGAGAACAGCGAGTACATGAGTCATACACACGGAAACACACAATCGTACTGGTTATTTCAGATAATGTTGCATAGTGTGTCTCTTGGATTTCAAAATTATGTTGTAAATTTGTCTGCGCAGCACTTTCAAAACTGTAATTTAAAGATAAAAACTGCTACATACTGTAAATAAAGTGGATTTGATTGGATAAAATTCTATTAAATCTGCACACAGGTCAGAGTTAAACAACATAATCATCCAAATTTATATTTTAAAATAACTGCACTGGATATACATCAACGATTTAAAGACAATAGTTTCACAGTGCATCAGGAATCTACTAAAACGTGCCTATAAATGTCCTCAACTCAAAGCACGACCGGACCATAAAGTTACCCACATTTTTACAGTTTTATTTATAGACAGAATACTCAACATTTGCTATATTATCAAGTTTTCCATATATCTCCTGCTTCTATAAACGTCCTCGCTGTCTTCTTCTGTCATTGTCCACAGGCTCATTGCAAAGCAGCAGGGGCAGGTTTGTGCGTTTTAAAGCGCGGACCCACTAATGGTTGCCAGATGCTGAGCAAAACACCGTCTCAGAAATTCCATTCACGTGAAGGCAGTGGTTTCTCAGCACTTTTAGCCTCTCGTGCCTGTCTGCTCTTAGAGGGTGGTCACCTGCTCCAGACAGACACATTACACCATGCGCGGTAAGTGTAGGTCCGCTAACTTTGCATTTCATTCAATTACAAAGCCCTGAATTAAACACATTTTTAGCAATAGTCCATTTAAACAACATTATCACCCACTACGCTCATGTTAATTGAATAAATACTGCAGTTTATAGACCAACGGGTGAGATATCGTGACCCAAATTTTGCCCATTATTAAAACTGCAGCTTCTCCATCTGCAAAAGGGCTCGCCTATTTATGTCATCTGGTCTCCATGGCAACTGCACCATAGATAAAACCAGATGCAGGTTTCAAGTGCAGCACCAAGTTTCCCTTTTGCACAAAATGATGTGCCGTAGCAGTTTTTTTTATTGCAGATTCTGTGGATAGGCAGGAATACTGGTTTAATTTAATTCAATTCAGTTTCTCTTTATTGTCACATGTGCATATACATACAAGATATAAAGCACAGATGAAATTGCTGTCCTCTCCCACATCAGTGCAAACATTTAAAAACATTTAAAAAAGAAGAGAAAATGTGCAAATGACAAGAAAAAAAAGAAAAGTTTAGTACTATATGGATATTATGGTGCACAAAGCTATAGGCATTTAAAAACCTCTAAACATGATGGTAAAGTTACATAATTATGGTCCTTCCTGTGCCTTTGTCTGACTGGGAGTGTTATTCAACTGAAAACCCGACAATTTTACCTTTAAAAAGGCCCATATTACACAATTTTCTGATCTGTTATAATGCCGTTTCATCAAAAGCAGATCTAGAGTTGCGTTTTGTTTCCCGCACACATGTTTAACACACAAATCCTGCATATTTAGACTGAGCGCTTCTCTCCAACACAAAACAGTGGAAGTGAGTCACTGCATTTTTAAACTCCTCTAACATCATTTTTGGACTGGATTTCAGCCCCGTTCTAACATGACTAAAAACTCACCAGAATCCATTTTGATTATAATAGGATTTTTATATCTTTTATAATGGTTCTCCCTCTGTCTTTGCCTGACTAAGACTGCACAATCTTACACTTAATATCTCAACACCATAAAGTACATGATAAGAACACTACACTGTAAATTAGGGCTGCACAATTTGGAGAAAAATATCTAACAAAATATCTTACAATGATTCAAACAAGAATTGCCATTATAATAGATGGATTCTGTTCAAAAAGACACAAAAAGACTAATACTAGAATCATTACATATTACACATCTAAACTACTTATTTTATTTGAGCAAATTATAGAACTTTTTTTTTTTAGAATATATACATATGGGAAAAAATACAATGCTCAAAAGAATAAATAAAAAATAAAGAAATTAATACAAATATCAATATATCGTACTGTTTAATATGATGATACAGAATCAATATCATGGGCTGCTGTATTGTATAAATTATTTTGTTACTTGTTAAAGCAACATATTTGACATTTTCATTCGTTTTGATGAGTAAAATGGCGTGTTTCATATTAACTTCATACAGGAAGTGGTTTAAACAGACTTTTAGTGCCACATCCATGTTTCAGTAATTATTTTTATTGAACTGAATCGAATCAATTTGAAATATATCGTATTAAATCGAAAGTGCACTGTATGTAGATATGTATCGTATCAGCAGCTTCTTAATGGTGCCCAGCTCTAGTCTTGCAGCCCTGTTCTAAATAATCCAAACATCAGTGAAACAGATTTTAATGTTTCAATGTTAAAATGCACTGTAATGGATAACAGTCTTGGTTAAAGGTGCATTATGTAACTTTCTGATTGGGGGTCCGTCACCTGCTTGTTCCTCCAGATGTGTCAGGAATGTTCCACAGTAGAATGAATCTAAGGTGGAGCTGTTTAATGTCAATTACAGCTGGTTTTATAACTCAAAAATACCTAAACAGCAAACAAACAAACCAATAAAACAACAACACCCATTCTGACTTTAAGCCACTCCACAGATCTGCCCTGTAACTTGGTCTGGTTTGGTTTCCATGGAGATAGAAAGGTTTAATGCCGCACTGTGAAACATTTCACAAATACAAAGCAAACCAAACAAACCAAAAGCATTTGATGGACCCTCCACCAGAAACATTACACAATGCACCTTTTGTGAGTCTTGTGATTTGGGTCTTTTCCAGAATACACTGAAAATGAAAACTGTATGTGAACATGACTGACAGGGTCTTTATATATTTGGCACTGTAACCACACTAACATTTAAAACCATCTTTTTGATTTACAATTTTGCCAACAATATCACATGCAATAAATGACTGCATTTTACTCACGCTCATAAGAGAAAGTCAATGATGTGGACATGACATGAGAACAATCCACGTGGATTAAACCCTGCGCAGTCCGGAGATAACAGCATAATCTGTGTATTTAACGCCACCTATCGGTCAAACACACAAACTGCAGCACAGACAGTGGCAGTATGATGGACAATCACAGCATACTGCACAGTACAAAGAATAAATAAACTGACTACTTATGTAGTTAATCTTAAATTAACTATCTTTTTTCTACCAATTAGGTTATATTCTGATTTCATGCCCCAATTCAATCTGCATTTTCCCCTTTGTACAGTTATTATGCACTGACTAATGCCATTCCACTGCCTCCTTTTTCATTTAAATGTGAGACACTATATTTTTGGGGCCTGAAATATGATGCTGTGAATTTCCCCAGCTCAATGACTTCGCTTTAATTTGAATATACGTCTTATTGCACCACTTTTAGCCCATTTTCCCTCCCACAGTGCACCATCTTAGACAGGAAACAAGTGACTCTTACGCACAAGGTTTAATGTCAGACGTCTCAGTCGAAACAGTCTCATAGGATCAGGGCTGTTGCCTATTTCTGCAGTGTGTGCTCTACCACTTGTGACAAATGTACCAAAGTAGTCACAATTATACACAGTATGTTTTTTGTATGTGCTAAAACCATCATGCCTCCTTACACTTCTATTCGTCCATATTTTGCAAAATTGTTACAGCAATGTATAAGAATTTTATTTATATAGCGCTTTTCACAGACATATCACAAAGACACTTTACAGATCCTTAGGTATTCACTCCAGACCCAGTGGTGATAAGGTACTGATGTAGCCACAGCTGCCCTGGGGCAGACTGACGGAGGCGCCATCAGTCCACCCGACCACAACCATCACTCACGCACACACCACGTTCATACTGGGCAATGTGGGTGAAGTGCCTTGGCTAAAGACACATGGACACATGGACAGCTTTTGCGCCTGGCGCCCTGCTGTGGCCCCTGGTATTCCCAGCAGTGTCCCATCTGATGGGACCAGGCTTTGAAAAGCCGGTTTACTGTATAGTACAGTGTACAGCAAATGCCTGTATCTGTGTAGAGCTCCTCAGATGTATTCTTAGACTCTCACACTCTAGATAAGGAAGAACAATTTTCAGGGAAATTTCTTTCCATTCAAACACTGTTAGAAAAATCCAAACAGCCCGAAATGTGCTCATCTTTATAACTGAGTTTATTTTCAAAGTCCTTCCTCCTGGTACACACTGTAGGCCATCAGCGCTAACCCAGAGACAATAAAACAGTGTTGTATGGTCAATGAACTCAGTAAACAGGGTCCAGGGTGAGGCTCACACTTACAACCATGACCTGCCATGATGACAAGACATTTAAAAAGCCTTAATGAATGTGAACAAAAAAAAAGTGCAAAATACTTGCAGGACATAAGATCAGAATTATAATGTCACATCCAATTGTTCTTTGAACGCATGCCATTTTTGTTGTCCAAGTGTTAGCCTGATCAGTTAGTCCCACCCCCAAAAGATTGATTCTGGTTGGTAAGGCTGCATAAACTCATTGTCAGCTGGCAGCATACATTCACAAAACTGGGAAATCCAGTCTGAAAACCTGAATTAATTTACTGTCCGGTACATTTAAACTCTTCTGTTGAGCGATCTCACATAAAACAAATCAAGCACTTAAAAAGCAGGTAACCTCTAAGGCAACATGTGAACTAAAACCAAACTAGACAACTGTACAAGGAGCTACTTACTCCATTTGTCCGTGGGGGCATTCACATACCAATAATATGAGGGCTATCATACAAGAAAAACATGTGAATAGAAAAGACTTAGACACACAGAAACAATACTGACGTCATAGTAAAGCCGTGGAGAGCGACCTGCAGTCCGTCACTTCAGAGTGTCTGCGTGGAGGTGGACACCTTTGAGGATAGGACACAGATCTCATGGGATTGGAGCAGGTAAGGGTGGGGTTTGCATAAAACGGATCCCACAGCGCCTCATTCACAAACACTGCATAAGTCACTTTTTGCTGAAAAGCTGTCTCGATTTCACATTCTTGAAGACATGCAGCTACAGTACAATCAGGCATTAACTGACGGTTAGATCTTTTGCCACCAAATAATAGACAAATGTGCACTGAAAACATTGTAAAGTGATGCTTGTGAAGCTCTATAGGGCCATTTAACAGTACTGTTTTCTCAAAACCTGCTGTGATTGATAACTTCCTGATATACAAACTGGGATTTTTTTGTTCACTGGTTAAAAAAATAAACTTAAGCGTGGCATTTCACCCTCCATCAGTCCTCGCCCTCTGTACTGTGTGCTGCCAGCTGCTGGAGAAATAAAAACATGATGATCCACTGAAGAGAGCATGCAGCCCCCAGGGCTCCTACACTACTCACTTACTTATAATAAATATATATATTTTTTATATAATTAAAATTATTTATTCTATTCCCTTTGATTTTTCTGAATAAATGCTAGTAAAAACAATCAATAGACTGCTAGAGCGTAGGAACCCTGAGCATGTGGGACAGCGTCTTGCTCACTGGCTCCTCTCAGTGGAAGTCCATAAAACAGCAGCAGATGATTGTTTGGTCTGCACCACAGCCTCACTGTGATGATGTGCAAAGTTTCTTGTGAACAGAAATGGGACATGCAGCGGGCGCACAGTGGACAAGTCTCCTATAGTGTTACAGTGCATAGTACAGGAAGGGTCCCATCATGACGTGCCCTGCCTTTTCTGCTGCTGTACGCGAATCAGCTCCAGCTGTTTTTTGCACTTCTGGTAGTATGTGGACAGACTTTTGTTCTCCTCTAGCAGCTTCTTGTGTTCCTGCACCAGACGGGACGCGTTCTGTTGGTCCTTCTCGTCCTGGTCCAGTTCAGCAATCAACTCCTTCCTGGATACACACAAATACGAGTCTAGAAGTCTCAAGAGCAAGACCTTCAAACAGTGTTATTGCTCAACACCCACTTACATACAACTTGAATAAACCATGTATGGGTCACCAGGATAGCCTAAATTACTTTGGTTGCACAGTGTATACACACAGTCAGAATCCCCAAACAAAACTTTGTAGCCACTGATGCTACATTTAATGGTGCAGTGCCATTAAGCTAAATGATCACTAATACTGATGCCTCCTTCAATATAATCCCAGTGACAGCGACAGTGAAGCAGACTTACTTCCTCTGAATGAGCAGGGCGATCTCGGTTTGCACTTTCAGGTATTCTTGAGCCATTTTACAGTGCTGTTCAAACACTGCCATAGACTCTTTAGAGTTTGGACATGGAGCCAAGGGCTGAGAACAAGACAAACAGAAATAAATGTAGAAAATTAACTGAATCGCTGCTTCAATTCACACATGAAGGCAACTGTGCTGTGTTCTTAATCAATCAACTGTCCAACTAATGCGTGTAAAAATGTGAGTTAATTTTTATCTTATGTGACCCCAAATACAATCAGAGCTGTTTGAACACACAGTAAGTGAGAGCACCTGCAGCTGGTGATCCAGGGTCAGGTAGGCCATAGGTATGGAGTTGTCTGAGCCGTTGGTATCTGAGGAAACAGAGGGTCAAAGTGGGCATGGTACAAACTACAGAGAGGGTCTACTGAGCCATGTGCTGATACCTGAGGGGTCATCAGGAGGAAAGTAAGGTCTGTTACTGGTCTTGTCGGAGGTCATCCGCACACTGGGACTGGACGAGCGGCTGCTGTTCCTGCTCCCCTACAACACAAAACAAACAAAGTTAAGTCAAGAAAAAACATGCATTAAACTGCATTCAATACAGGAAAAAGCATATTAAAAAAGATAATCAAATTGCTCTATCATTAGGGTGGTCAAAGGTATGGAAAGTCAGACACTTATCAATACCAAAATTACTCTCAAAAAGTAGATACTAATTTGTTCAGGTATAGCTATAAAAAAAGTAGAAATAAGAAATGGATAGCTTTAGAAGGATCTTGACCTGGATCAGAACTAGTAAGACCACATAGTACATGTCCACATAGTACATGTCCATAAGAACACATGGTAATATAAAAGCAAACACTACAATTTAATGTTGAAAATCTCCTTCTATTGCTTAAATAAAGAGGGTTTTTATTATTCCCATGGCAATGGAGTGGTTGGCTGCTTTTGTGGCTACCTGGCTCACACACTTTTTATGAAAATGTTTGTTTTTCTACCTCAGTTTCTGACATATCATGGAACTATGCATGTGTAGTTCAACAAATACAAGTATGGGTCTATTGTTTTTTGTGAAATGAACAGTTTTTCCTGTATCCCTGGAGGATAACTATCTAGCTATAGCTAAAGAGCTAGCTATGGACATTTGAGATGCTGCATGCTTTCTGCACCATATGTGGCAGCAGATCTGGCAGAAGACCTTGCAGAGGAAATACTCCAATACTTTCCAGAGGAAACCCATTGATGGAATTAACCATTTCATCACCAACTGAAAGACAACAGCGTTTTGTAAAAATAAGCCTTTCCTGTTGTATTCAACTGCTTCTCCCCTGGATAATGCAGTGATGCTGCAGGACAAAGAGGGGGGGACTTTTGGCTCTTCTTTTCTTCAGGCTGGGCCAACACAGATCTGCTGACCCTATCTGACCAGTCCTCCTGTTAAACTGCACTGAGAACTTTGACTGAGACACAAAGGCAACTGAGAGGCGCAGTGTAAATGTTGCGGCTGTCGCAAAACTTGAATTTCCCTTGGGATCAATACTCTCTCTCTCTCTTATTGTGGCATAGGAATCAGTATTATCAGAGACTATTCTTTAGTTTTATAATTAAGTTGGAAATTTTAGTGTCATGATAACACAATTACAGATCAACATAATGTACTAAAATTATATTAGAGAAACCACCAAAGCTGTAAGTTTGCAGTTAGAAGTCTAACTTGAAAACATGAGTGAGTGTTGAGCTGAACTCTGAATGAACTGGCAGCTACAAAGTGTTTTGGGTTTCCAGTCATGTTTGCAAAAGCTGCCGAAACGCTTGCAGCCACAGAACACGTCTCAAAGTGTGTCTGAGGAGAGCGCCAGGCTTCTCCTCCACCACGAGCAGTTTGATCTTCCTTCAGCTAAATTTAAACCATCCAACATTCTCTGACTTTGCCTCCCTGGAGACTTTGGGCTTTTGACAAATACTGCAGCGGATGTTTCTGAAGAGCATGTGAGTGAAGGAGTGAAGGATGAATAACAAACGTAGAAAGTAGATTTCAAAAGGGCTGCTTCATATGGGGTAAAACATTGAGATGTGTTGCCGTCATGGAAAATATTAAATAAAAAAATAGCAAAATATCTCTCTAAAGGACTGTAGTATTTCTTGTAAAACTTGTAAAAAATGTAAATAATATTGACCTTGGGCCTCAATGTTATAAAAATTTCTCTCATGAAAAACAGTTTTGCCCAGTATTCAACTAAACAAACAATTTAAATTGAACATACTGGGTTCAACAATCTCACAAAACACAATTTGACCAAAAACTAAAATAATACAAACACATGATCTGTGTGTGATAGTTCATCACTAAATGCCAGAGAAAGATTATGTCTTCAAGATTGTGATATTTAAACAGAGCGCACAGCTCATGGATGCAGATGGAATTTAGCTATAAACTGACAGAAAACATCCGTTTTTATTAGCTTAATGTCTCAGCACAATGTCCCAAAATAAAAACTAAACTAAAACAACCAAAAACATGCAACACCCCTATTAACCCGTTGACCCCTGTGACCCTGACCCGCGGGACTACGGATGGAAATTAGCCGTATGGCTACAATCCGGCAGGTTTACATTCGTGCTTCTGTCATGTATGTTCATTAACATGCACTGTCCCAATGAAATAAATAAATGAAATTTTAAAAAAAAACTTAGTGACTCTAATCCTCTAGGCATACCTGACCAGACTCGTTGCAGATGGCTGGCAGATCCTGGACAGAGCGCCTCCTCTGGGACTCACACGAGGCTGTGAAGGAAGCAGAGATCATCAGGTGTAAACAAGTAATCTAAAAGGCTGGTCTAAAATCCAAAGAGTTTCAAAGAAACAGTTACCGCACTATTTACTATGGCACTATCTATTTAATCTATTTAGGTTACTCAACACAGCACAGGGCATTCTTGACTATCCATAAATTGCAGTCACTACGTAGCATGTCATTGTCTGCTTGCATCATGTAGATAATAAATCAGAGAGGCTAAATGGTAATGTTCTGCTCAGCAACTACATATCACCGGAGGCACTAGAGGTAAGAGACCCAAAATTTAATTGACAGCTCATCCAAAGACAATTTCTTGTTCACAGTATTAGTCAGAAAATTATCATTAATCATTTTGAAAGAAAAACATTAACTTCAATATATTCAGGTATTACACAAATAGGATTGTAAAAGAATAAATAAAACAAAACAAAAAAAAACTTTTATATTACTATACTACTATACTACTACAATTACTATATTACAATGCCAAATTGTATATTTCCAAATTCAGATAAAGAGTGGAAGATCACACAGAACAATCCAGAAGAGGTCCTTGAACACAGTTGTGAGCTAAAGTTGATTAACAGATATGGACAGCAGAGGTGGAACAATAAGCAGGTCATCGATGTGGCTACCAAACATATGATGAAAGATTAGATTTGATTGGTTTTGGATTATGAGGATAAAAGGTTTTTACTCTGCCAGTGTTCTACATCTACTGCATGTCTGTGCAAGAGGAATGTGTAACATGCTGAAAGTTCAATTTCCCAAATTAAACAATTGAATGTCAAGTTTCTTATGGCTCCAAAATAGAAGCCAATTTGGCCATGGTACCACTTTTATGATTAGTTTCACATCTGTAATAATAGCTCTGACCTTGAATGTGACAGAAATTAATCCTAACGACTTTGCCAAAGTTAATGGATGTACAGAGAACAAGGGGAAGATCAGCCATGCGCTCTGGTGCCCATCAGAAGCACAGGTGATGCACACAGCTCAGTAGATAACCAGGCTCAACACCAGCACACAGAGAGGACAGAGGGAGGAGAGAGGGGTCATGGGTCAAAGGTCATCACATCTAGCTCCACTAAAACCTGCCTTTGTGTCTGGATATCTGTATAAAATCCTTTATGAGATTTTGAGTGTGAAAGCATATTGATGTTTCAGTGGAAGAGATGACAACTCCTTAATCCATGTTGTTTTGAAAGCACAAAGGACATGAGTATGCAGATGTGTGTCACCTCAAAAAGTCTTTTAACATTTGTATTAATTTGAGGCAAAACTTGCAAATAATGCTTTTAAATTAGGATATGTGACTGAACTCTGATGGCCTAAAATATCAGTAAGAAATTATTCAGATCTATTGCCACAATGTCTCAAATAAATATTTAATAACATTTAAAAATTGCATCTATTTAAAACTTAAAAAGGCCATCAAAGTGGATTTTTTTTTTGCCAATATTACAGAAGTGACACACAGAAGAGTCATGTCAAAACAGCTCAGCCAAGACCGCTTCCTGACTACCAGCGGAGCCTGGAGGTCCAGTGATACCTGTCACGACGATCTTGGGGACGTCCAGAATGGTGCCAAATGAAGCCGTTTTGCGGTGGCCTCGTTTATACTGCGGGCGTGCTGCGGAGAACACAAACAGCTACTACACAGAGCATGCAGACTAATGCTGCATGTGAAGCTACACACATGCAGAGCACAGGGACATGCAGGCAGCATGCACCCGAACAGACACACACTCAGCCAAACAAGCATCCAGCCAAACAAGCATTCAGCCAGGCACACATTCAGGTAGGCACACATTCAGGTAGGCACACATTCAGGTAGGCACACAAGAAGACGGACTCAACTATAGTCAGGACAGGCAGACGAAGCAGTCCTAGCACGGCACATTTATAGGGCTATTAAACTCAAGCCTTATCAAATAAAACTTCAAAAGTAGCCCTTGATCTAACTCTACAGAGTGAAGGAACAATAGTGTATTCCCATGTGGTGTGTGATTATGACTCAGCCGATACACATTCCACTGTGGGTTCTTTGCAGGCACTGAGTTCTTTCACATCCAAAGACATGACTTAGGAAAAACAGGCTCAATATTTGTCTCATACTCATCAGTGCAGTATTTTGAGTGTAATATCTGTAGAGCAGTGACCCTGGAGAGAGTTCACCCGCTGAACAGCCAAAGTCGCTGGGATAAGCTGTAGTACTGGTAAACATGAATGAATGAAAACTTAGAACTTTCAAGCTTCAAAACCTGCTTGCAAAATACTTGGTCTGCCAAAATCTAAATACTAAGAGCTCTGCCTTCTGAAAATAAATAAATATTTCAAGTGCATTCAATAAACATTTCCAAACATCTTAGAGGGGTTGCAATGGAGAACCAATAAAAAGGAAAGGGACTTGGAAATGGACTGGAAAGCTAACCAGACAGTCCTCATGCCTGGAAGTTCTGCGCTCTTTTCTGGTTCATATCTGGTGTATTTTACCTGAGGGTGTGTATGACATCTTTGGCTCCAGCTCGGACAGATCTGCGCTCATTCGCTTATCGGAGCTTTGTGTTCTCCCAGGCAGACTTTCCACACTGCCCCCTCTGGATAAAGGCAAGGTCCTCAGCGGGTCTCCCTGATGACACAGAGAAATCTTATTTTCATGTAACTTTACAAGACATCTAAAAATGTGTTAAATAGTCCTTGCCTTTGGTCTAAAGTGAGGAGCAAACTGAGGCGTGATCTTGATGGTGTCATTGCTCCTTTGAGAGTCGCTGTGCTCCATGTTAGCATCACTTTTGTTGCTTGTGTTGGTGCTTGTGTATTCCACATAAGATCCTTGAATAAATAGAAACAACAAATATATTTACAGTATTTACAATGGACCTTTTTGTATTCACAGTAAGGCTGAATGATTCAGGAAAGACATCTAATTGTGATTTTTCTGACAAGCATTGTGATTGCAATTCAATTAGCAATTTATGTTAATATTTTAAACCTTCACAAAAGGAATTCACAAAAAGACCAAATACTGAACAGACGCACTAATACAAGAATCTCATTTCAGAACACGTTTGTACAGATCTAAACAGGGTTAGCAGTTTTTAGGCAAAGGAAATTATTATATTTGAAAAAAAATGCAGCCTTTGTCATTTACCAAGTACGTCCATTCAAACTGCGATTTTGAATAATGTTGCAAGCCTAATACACGGCAATTGCATGTAAGAAATGACCAGAAGTACAAGATCTAATCTAGTGTTATTGTATTATTGTGGTACAGATACAGTATCAATATAAATACAAGTTCTATTACCAGAGCTTGTGGCCGAGTTGCTATGTCCTTCATCTGAATACTGATAGGGGTACTGCAAGGGCTCATCTGATCCAGGGAAGTACTGTCAGGACAAAACAGGTTAAGGTCAAAGTACACGCTCAATAAACAACACACGTTAAGAAAAAGGAGAAAACGTCAAGTACACTCATGAGGAAAGTCATGATCTTGACTATCTCCTCCATAGAGGGTCTCTGTGAGGGGTCTTTAGACCAGCAGCGCGTCATCAGACTCTCTATTGGCTTAGGCAGGTTTTTGATTAAAGGTGGTCTAGTACCTGAAAGAAAATGGGAAAGGTTTATGGATTGTTACACTAAAAAATATAGTAGAGGATTTAGGCAAACAAATTAACAAATACAAAGTTGTGTTCTCCTGTCTCCCATCTTATTTTCGCATGTTCCATGTATGTGACTCACCATTGTGCACGGCCCACATGATGCGAAATGCCGGGCCTCCGATCTCATCAAAGGGTTTCCTGCGCGTGATCACCTCCCACAGAATGATGCCCCAGCTGAATACATCACACTTCTCGCTGTAATTGCTGCCTGAAAGAACAGAGAGAGCGGAGCGGAGCTTAGGTGCTTTTCAAAGCAAGAAAGTGATTGACAAAATGAACTGACAAAGTAATTCTCCGTGGCACGTTAGGGGAGCGCTCAGGAGCCTTTATGTGCGAGAGGGAGTGGAGCGGATCTAAGAACTGCTGGGGACTTGCTTAATTATTGTGCTTATTAGAGCACCTATTTAAAAGCAGCATTTCACACTGATGCAAATGACTTTTACAGAGTTCAGTGGGAGGGTAATGGTTCACTGTTGGATTACACAGGAGTCTTAGAAGAATAACCTTATAATGTCTTGTTCAATATCATTGGCAGGGGAACTCTCTAAAGTAAAGAAAAATACTTGGATAAATATGAGTTATAACTTATAACTTATGCAAAGTTGATGAACATGCAACATGCCTGCTTTACCAGGCGTCATAATAGCATGGTTTATTTTTCTACGCATTTATGTTTTGAAAATGAAGATTTAGACCACAGTGCAAATTTAAAAATATTCAGGAAATATGACCCAAAAACTATGTGTATAACTCAATATTAATGCTTTAAATTGGTAGTAACGCATATATACTAAACAAGATCTATTATGGTGAAAGACGAGAATACACTGACCCAACCAAAGACAGATGGAATCACAGGTACTTTGTTGTGTTACCCCAGACAGTCATAATGGTATGAGTTTCACAGAGTTCACAGAGAGGGCAGATGTGCACAGGAGCCTTGTATTTCAGCTCCAAATACAGTTAATGGTCAGCCCTTATTCATTATATCTGCTCCCTCTCTCCACCAACATGCCTCACAACGCATTAGGATCCCAGATGGACTCAAATTCTACTGCTCTGTGTTCCAGGGGAAATAAAGCCACGGCAACTCTTCATTCATCTTAACACAATGCCTCCCAATGTTCCACCAGTTAGAACAAGGCACTGATGATCCATCAGCAACTAATGTCCTAATGCAGGGAGTAGTGCAGGTAAGGTGAGAGCTGGGACCCCCCACACACAGGGTTTTGGTGGACAGTAGCTCTGCATAATAGATTAACCACAACTAAGCAATCATTGACTCAATTTTTAACTAATCTAGTCTTTAAGTGAAATGTTCTTTATTTTCTTTTCTTTAATCTAGGTCAAATTTAGTTAAAATCTCATATTCATGAGCCTTTCTCCCATTTAAATCTTTATCAAAGAATGACTGCTAAAGTAAATTATTTGCAAAATATACTGTAGTTGCCACGCTAGCAGAGGGAGCCTCAGACATAATGAATGATAATAGTACAAACTGTTTTAATTGCAAAAAAGGTTTTGTGTTGTTGTGTTTTCCATTTCAAAATATCAGTTTACCAACAAATGAGATACTATATTAGGCAGCTGCAGAAGAGAAAGAATAAACAGAATATTCTCCAGAAACACGTGTGAAACATTTCTACTTAAAATTCCAATCATACCTTCAAATACTTCTGGGGCCATCCACGCTGCACTGCCTTTGTTGTTAGTCATGTGGGTCTGAATATCGCAGGCTGTTCCAAAGTCACAAATCTTCAGCACTGTCCCTCCAGCTACCAGGAGAAGACTGAAACAAGAGACAATCAGTGGGATTAAGTAACTTCAGTTCCATAAGTGTGTTATTTGCAAATTGTTCAACAACATCTAAAATGCTTGAATGACGTTAAGTGTATCACATAAAAAAATGAAAAGACTCCTACACTCTGGCTCACTTACAAAAAGTGAGCTTTATTTACAGTGGGGCAATGTTTCAACAACTAAACCTTCATCAGGCAATATCTGGCCTGATTTCAAATATATATAAATCCAGAGGCAAAATCTATTATCAAACAATTAAAAGGCACATGTACTTGGGTGGTTTGAGGTCCCGGTGAATCAGAGCCTTTGGTTTCATGCCGTGCAGGTAGGCCACTCCCTGAGCACATTGTAAACACCAGCTCATGGCGTGAGACGCAGTGTAGAACGGGAGTGGTTCGGCGCCATGCAACACTATGGACAACATAACAAAATGAGACAGGTTCTGAAACAGGTATAACCTAGTATACACAACAATGCATATTTTTGCATACAATGCATATTTTTTACTCTTTGTTATTATGTTATGTATACACAGAGGAAGTACAGTCCTTAGCACATCTGTTGCAGTTGATAGATGGTGGAATTAGAGGGCTAAGACTGCTTTGCGTACCTAGGGTTTATGCCATATTTTGGCTGCTACATATTTAACTTTTCAAAATCATTGCACAATCTTTTCATTTTAGCAATTTGAGTCAGACATTCCACAATCCATAACTTGTTTTTGAGCTCTTCATGAGAGAAAGGTGGCCTACCATTGTACAGTGATCCGCCTTCAGCATATTCCATAACAAGGCAGACCTGAGAATAGAGACAGAAGAAAAATACTTTTTATCCTAAAGCAAATTTTAAATGCAAGGATTTATAATTACAATTTACAACTTACAGGATTATTGCAGGAACCATACAACTTCACAATATTGGGGTGGCTCACACGGGACAGCTGTCTAAGCTGAGGACAGGTAGACAAACATGAGTGATTGTTTAAATCAATCACTCCAAGATAAACAATCATGATACTACTGTACCTCAACCACAAAGGCTTTTCGCTCGGATTCACTCTCAATAGTTTTAATGGCCACATCATTGCCTTTCCATTTGGCTTTACAAACAACCCCAAAAGCTCCTCTGCCCACCACCTAAAACCCAACACAGTCAAAACACAGGGTCGACCAGATTTCAGGACAAATCACAGCGTTCACACAGTGTGAAAAAACTTACCTCCTCCACTTCAATGTCCTCATAATTGATTTCCTCAAAAGGATATCCAGGTGGAGTTTCTAACATCTCCGCAGTTGGTATAGTCAGAGACATTACCAGCGCTCAGCTAGTAAGTACCGTACTGAGAACAACACATAAGTATAAGAATATTCAAGAATGTACAGTGTGCTGCAGCTTCACCTTATGCCTAATGTGGCCACTCGCTTTAGGAATATCCTCTTACTTATGCTTTCTGACAACCATGCATCTAATTTAAGAGTCTCAAACAGCTGTCAAACTGAAAAATCATTCTAAATAAATCCAAAAGCCATGGACGAAAGCCAGGGCAGCTAAGCAGCAGCTAATGATAATATGTAAATACAATTTGTACTGAGGGATTATACACGATCAGGTTGCAATAATACTTCAAATACAATGTTCCACGGAGTCTATGGGTTGTTTGATGACCCCAGTTACTATAGACAGCGCACTAAATCCCATAGTTTGAACTCACAGCAAGTTTGTGGGCTTGACTGGCCTTGATGCTAACGGAGCTTTAGCTGAAATTAGCCATTAGCTCGAGTCCAGCCCTTCGCAGTTGACTTGTGCGCTGCTCCGGCGCTCTGGACATGAGGAGATCGTCCACTGCTCATGTGCGGGGAATCAGAGGGTCGTGTCCAGTGTTAAAAACAATTGTTGTATATCCATATGACAGCCAGGCATAACTTTTTCATAACTCATCTAACAGCCTGAGTGTATTTTTGTGCTTCGCAGGAGGTTCTTCCGGATGTGTGCGCTGCGCTAATCCGTCCCCTCTGCCTTCATGATCCACACGCTGCACACAACAGAGAAATGCTAAAGGTAAAATAAACAATAATTCCTGTTAACGATTAGGTCAGTATAAATAAACAAATATTCAACCATCAATTCTTCAAACTATGAATAATATCTGCTTATCCGCCTCATAATATGTTCAGTTAGGAGAGTTCAGGGTATTTTATTAGCTGATCAAATCCAAATAGACACACCTTTTTTCATTACCAAAAAAATAACTAACTAACTAAATAACTAATTAACTAAATAAATAATTAAATACTCTATTTATTTTATTTTTATTTTTATTTTTTTTTAATTCATTGGATTCAAATGACTGACATAGAGTGACCACATTTTCAAAATTAAAATCTGGACACACTTAGTTTGGGGGGTGGTTGGAGCGCGTAATTAAGAGCATTATTAGGCACTCGACTCATTCTCCACTAGAAAGTAGTAGAACACTACTCCTGCATGTCTTCTTGAAAATGTTAAGTACATTTTTCTCTATTTAGTCAAAAACATTCTGCAATATATTCCCCTTTGTATTGTTGGCTGATATCATATTGGTTAAAAATAGGGACAATTGGGACAGGTCTTGTATAAAACAAATCATTAAAACTATTGAAACTATGCCTATTTTAACGCAAGTAAATGTATTTCTGTTGTTTATTCAGGCAAGACACTATCTCTGTGAGTAAATGGCAAAAGAGCCAAACAAATTACAAGAAAAACTGTAAGAATAATCCTAAATTAATTATTTTTTTATTTGGCAGATATTAAGAGAGTGACTGTCAAAATCCATCTCACATTGTGCAAAACCCAAAGTGCAGCACACGAAGACAAATTAGTGAAAGTTCTCTATTCTTATTGCATGAAACACACTGGGTGTAATCTACTGTTTCCCATAGGAAGTATATGAACCACCAGATGATCACATTAATGAGCATAAACTCATTTGTGATATTGGGCAGAGGCTGGTTATTAAATCTGAGCTCAGACAAGCATTGGAGTAGTTTATCTTGATGGTGAGGGAGGTTCATGTTCAGGCCAATGCCCATAGAGACAGCACTGTTCACGGCCTTTACAAATTATTGCATAAGCTCAGGGCTGCTTCCCCTCTGTGGCCTAGGTTGACCCTGATTGGATGCATTTGTTGTCTTTGCCAGGCATCCGTTGCACTAGCTGTGTTTTACTTCTGATATTTGGGCTCATGTTTATAAAGCGCTTCACCCTTATTTATTTTGTCATTGAAAAAAAATAAACATTCCTCATCACTTTTTCATAGTTTGATAGTTTGAGTAATATTGTAGGCTATTGTTCATGAGTGTTCAGAAAACGTCTGTTTTGAATATATCCACCCACTGCTTCCACTTATTTCAAAAAAGACACAAGGTCATACCTGTAGAGCAATAAAATGGCAGCACATCAACTGAACAGGAAATCAGCTGAGTACTTGGAAACCCATTATAACACACACGCTGTACTGAATTTCCTGTTTATGTAATTTTTGATTATGGGCATTCAGATTTTTTTCTTTTGTAAACGCCTGATTCTGTACAGTGTGGAGGAGACAGTGTGCTACATATAACCTGCCCACTGTTCCAGTCTTTCATAATAGTCTATTTATCCCAGCAACAAAACACTGTGATGTGTCATAGCTGTAAATAATGAAATAGTTTCTTTTTGCTTTACATTATGCCAGATGCCATTCCTGATGTAACTGCCCAGCCCTGCCTAAGATCTCGTCCTCATGCACCTACATGGGGAAGTAACTAAACTGCACCAACAGCAGCTAAGGTGCTTAATTTTTCATCAATTTCCAGCTTTGTCTTAGCAGAAGACACAGATATACTAAGCGCATTCTCACTCAACAGGTATTTGTAGTGTAAATCTTCACACTAGTGCTGCAAATATTATTTTAGTGGTCATCTAATCAGATGATTATTTCTATTGTACATTGAGAATACATTTTAAACCAATTAAAGGTTGAAATGCAATGACAGAGGCTAACAATATCTGTATTATAAAAATCTTTTGGCATGTTATAGTCTGTAGTCCAGATATCAATTACAAAAATAAGAGTAATGTTGTTTTTACTGATGACTAGTCTCGATTATTCTAATAATAATCGCAGCCCTACTTCTGAGACCCCCTTTTACTTCACAAAACCACAAGGTGCTGCTGTTGGACTGCTCTCAGACCCTGGAGTTCAGACGATAGTAATCAGACTTTTTCTCCTCCTGCTTACTACACTGGGCTGGTGCTTCATCTGTTTGTGTACCGCTGCCCAGGAATTTCTCACAATTACAACACATTCATTTATTCTCTTCTGTCGGCATCAGCACTCTCCTGCTCGGCAAATAATCGGCTTCCTGCGCTCGCTGCTATGATTGATTAGACCTCGACTGTGCAGCTGATCAACATTTGTCTTGTGTTTATGGCTTTTAGGCGCCGCAGGTTGGCGTTATGGATATCTCTGTCCCCAATAAGACTTACATTGTTTAATTAGAGTGCGGAGAAAAAGAGAGCTTGTGTTTTGCTAATATAAATTCACCCAAATCACCCCACAACCCCCAACATATAAACAGCCTGGACTCAAGGGAGTACACAAAGTCATTCTGCAAATTCACTTTTACTTTTTCTAAACGCTGCATTCACTTACACTGGATTTATTTGACACATAGAATACATCATCGGAGTAATATTCCCACAGGCTAATTACTATTAGTGTGAGCGAGTGTTTTAGCTGAGTGCACGTGCGGGTGAATGCCCATGAGAAGCCCTGGCACGAGTCAAAGAGCTGGGAGTGTCTGATGCTAAGTGGCTAGGCTCCTGCGGTGGGACTCTGGAGGTGCTGCTGTTTAACGTATAACAAACAGGTTCCATTTGTAAGAGGGTCCCGCTGCTGGTAGCGTCCCCGCTGTGTGACCTCACCTGAAGATGTCTGCTCCGGGCACATGGAGGAGAGGAGCCAGGAGGCCAGGGGCGGCGTGTGAGGTTATGCTCGCTCTCCCTCTGCACCCAGAACACTGTATACTGAGAAAGGCCACTCATATAACTCCATAAGTCCTTCACACTGTTACCATTAGGCAAGCGTTACAAAGTCCCTCTGGCCCGTGAAAACATATACAAAAAAGTCCTTCATTCCAGATGCCATTGCCTCTCTGAATTGCACCAAATGAGCTCAGACCAGTGCTTTTTTATGTTTTTTTTATTGTAATGCTCTTATGATAAATGTTTCTGTCGCTACCTGGGACATACTAACCTGGCTTACAATCAATCTGGGAAAATGCAGAACGTGATGATGACAATATTTGAAACGACTGCCAAAATATTATTATCAGAATAGCGTCTGAATCACATTGTTTCTTATCTTTATCATTGGAATCAGTATTGAGTATCAAGGCTATTCCTTCATATTGAAATCAAGTTTAAAATACCTATACTTTTTTATACTTTTTGTCTATACTTGAATGTTTCTGTTTTGTTTTGTCTATATTTGAATGTTACTTAACGTTTATTTGGTTTGCACTTTTCTTTTTTTTTTTTATTTGTCTTTTTCACATTTTCTCTTTTTTTTTTTAATGTTTTTAAATGTTTGCACTGATGTGGGAGAGGACAGCAATTTCATCTGTGCTATATATCTTGTATGTATATGCACATGTGACAATAAAGAGAAATTGAATTGAATTGAAAATGATTAAATCTGACTGTTGTTCTCTGGGATCGGAGCTGTATGTCATCACCTCAGCTGTCTCTCCTCTGGCGTCCTCTGTCCTCTCATCCACACTGACCTTTTCCCTGTCCACTATAGCTTCCTTCTGGGTGACTTTGTGTTATGTCTACAACAACTGCCCCATACCTCACTTTGGCAGATTTGTGAGACTCATATTTAATGAGGAGAAAATATTACCCTCCCATGTACAGCCTTTTCATTACCTTCTAGTAGCAAATTTACTTTTATTAAAAAAGTTACAGGACCTGAGGCTCTTTCTGCTGACTTGAAGTGTTTGGCTGTGGGGTAATAAATCAGGTTTATAAAGTTAGGGCATGTGGCATTTTAATTTCAAATCACATGAAACACTTTAAATCATGGCAGGAAAAGAAAATATGACAATTAACATTAAGTTATTACATGCAGGAATCCCAAGGTCATCCGGAGGTCCTGGAGGGGAGCTGGAGCAGAACCAATCTACATATAACATGAACATGCCAGACCACCTTCACTACTGGAAATATCATTTTTGGTAAGTTTTTTGTTCTAGAGTGATTATTTTTGTAGAGAAGACACACATAATATCATATACCAATGCAATGTTCCGTGTTGCTGCATAAAATTAAATAAAAACATTGATAACTCATTATAATAACTGCACCTTAATTAGTCAAAATAAAGTATGAAGAAAGACTTGATTCATAATGGACAAATAGTTAAATCAAGAATTATTTATTTGGTATGTTAACTCAGAACTCTAACCCCTTATTTTAAGGCTTTTTCACATGTATTTGAGCAAAATATGTCTTGCCACAGTACAGATATATTGCACAAGCAGCTCAAATATATCCACTGTGTACTGCTGGCATCTAATTATAAAGCATTTTACTGTCTTATGGTCAGGAAGTGTACGTGCATGCTAGTTGTTGGTAGATTTACTTTTACAGCAAAACTCCAGACTGGTTTCCGAGACTTTATTAAGGCTGTAAATAATGTAGTTATGTACAACATGTGTTATCTGTTAAGACTAAAAACAATTATTCTTGTCGAATTATTACATTAACATAGGTCAGTACTTGAAGTGTTACATGTTAAACTTTGGATTCAATTGTGCCGACTTATGTTTTAAAAGACTGCGGTGATCTGCGGTGTTCTTTAAGGTACAACTCGAGTGTTCCTGTGATGTGGGTTGACCTTTATAGAAATAAATCTCAGGACTTTCATCTCTCTCAGTGTGAAAAATGGATTTTAAAACACATTAGCTACAAGTACCTCACTTAATGTCAGAGAATTAAGCGGGATTGGATCGGCTCCCTTTTATTGTGATCAAGATGGCAGTCAGAGACGTTTCAACAAGCATGTCCAAAAAGCTAGACAGCCTATCGCTAACCCACCGCACAGCCACTGCCTCAAGGCTCATCTCCTTCTGTTGTTTCTGTTTTATCAACTCCTCATGTCCAAACTAGACTATACTTTCTTTCTCTCAAATGTGGGATCTTTAAGTTTATCCACCCACCGACTGCGCAAACACTCAGAGCACATCTCACCCCACGGAAGGCGCTTGTCTTTGCCAGCTATGGACGAAAGAAGTTGTTGAACAAAATCTTCTTTATGGTGGCGAACAGCATGCTTGAGAAGTGGAGCCAAAATCTGGAAATAGATTCTGATACTCCCAACAAGCACTGCTCATTCTGTGTATGTGTGAGTGCCAAGAGTGGACTTGGCAAAGAATATGTGAAATATGAAGAAAAAAGGGCTGCTATTATTCACAGTGTTGTTTTAATGCAGGGAGTTCGTTAGATGTATGTATTTATAGTTGTTGTATTCATGAGTTTTGACAGGTTCAATCCGGTCCAAGACAATTAGTGAAGAATAACGTTATCTGTGTTACAGTTTTTGAGGCTTTCTGGCTATTAGGCGATTAAGTATTGAAAGTCAAGTATTAAATAACCACCAAGGAACCTACCTGGGCGACTGAAGGATTATATAGACATATAACGCCACATGATAAAAGGTGTCTTGAAAGGCGCTATATAAATGCAAGGAATTATTATTATTATTATTAAAAGGAAATGCAAAACTAAAAACATTATGGCAGTTTCATCCAGAGCCCTCCACTTCACTTTAATTAGCCTTAATAAAGCATGAAAAAAAACTTAATTAATAATGTACATATAGTGTATTTAGCAACTGCAATAATATTTGCATCTGTCTGCGTACACTGGTGTATAAATGTGTGTGTAAATGTGTGTGAATGTGGCTCCTTGATGTAAACCGTTTTGAGTGCCTTGAAGGTGGAAACGTGCTATATAAAAAGTGACCATTTACCATCAATTAACTCTTTTATGGTGTTTTATTCAATAGTTATTATAAAATGTTAAACAATCTTTTTGAGCAGTAGATTTAGCGTGATACAAAAGCATGACACAAACCTGCCCAACTTGACAAACCTGATGCAATGTGCAGTGGTTTTGTTCACAGGATTCATGCTGATTGGGTTGTGATAGCGCTCTGAAGGGGCGTGTTTTAGCATGAGGAGCAAATAGAGTCTCAAAGCATCAAAAGAGCATCAAAAACAAAAGTGAAAGTGACAAACCATGTCAATACTATATGCATTAGCAGTTAATACCCCACAGAAGTAAAATCCCCCTCTCTAATAAACACTTTGGAGCATAAGACTTACAAACCACTTACGTTTTGGACCACCTGAACACAAACCCCTGCAGTTCGGCCTACTGGCACAAGCTCTTGAACGCACATTAACTTCTTGTGCATTTTCGGAGGCATTAGCGGAGCAGCTGGGACTTGAGCACAGAAACACAGACACGGGCTCTCGTCCGAACCGCTCGATCAACATAATGATGGAGTATTTGGACAGGAATAGGAGCTAAAGAGGGCACGAGGCAGGCAGCGCTTTCAGAGCTGGAGGAGCAGATGCCGCCACGCTGAATGGCACGCTTGGTGGGAGATCCTCGTGCCTGATTACACTTCCTGCTTCTCCAGATGAAGTGCTGTGATTGGATGAGACAGTGCTCCCTCCGAGTGCAGACATCATGCTATCAGGTCCGATATTATACAAAATTGACTCTTTGACAGCTACCTTTTAGCTTTAGCTGTTTAGCTGTTGCAATATAGGCAATTCCAGAGCTGAAATTATACAAATGATTATCTTAATGAAGGTGTATGGGGCAGTGTTTTCTATATGAATGAAAAACTCAGCCTAAACTTGCAGGATTTGTGCGTTAAACATGTGTGAATTCAGTAACACAACTCTATGTACGTTTTTACATAACATAACAGTGTAATGTGGTTCCTTCATACGCCAGCTTCATAAATTTGTTAGAAAAGGAATGATATATATGTCTTTTATCGTTCTTTCCATTCTGCTGGGAACTAGCCAGTCACAACCTTTATTTTTCCTAATTTTTCCACTCCACCAATCAGCAGAACCATCAGTCACCTCAGCTTCTCTTAATTGCTTCCTCCTCACCACAAGGGGAGAAACTCACTTGACTTTTGGCGTTCTAGTGGCTTGGTGGTTAGCGGTATCAATATTGACTCACAACAAGTAGGTCCAGAGTTTGATTTCCAGACCAGATGGGGTCTTTCTGTGTGGAGTTGCCTGTTGTCCTTTCTTTCGGTGGCTTCTTGCTTCTTCGTTAATCCCATGAACCAGGGGTGGGCAATTATTATTTTTTTCCATGGGGCCAGATGAGAAACAGAAAATACAGTGCACGAAAATGCTTAACTCAATTCTGCATAATATTAATTCTATCTCTTTATAAAAAACAGTAGATAGCATTGTTTTGACAAGCTGGTAAGACTGGGAAGAGCACAATGATGTGACTAAGCAATGAAAAAGTGAGGATGCCTTCCAAAAATGTCATTTAAAAAGAGGTAAAATATGTTTATTTTGTAATTCCAAATGAGCTTAAATGGGTCAGTCAGAGTCAGTCAAAGGGCTGTATGTGGCCCGGGAGCAGGACAATACACAGCTCTGACATAAACTGTATATAAATGGACATTGTTAACTTGTTAGCTGCAATGTTCCAAAATAAAAGTGAGCATGAGCACTCTTCTAGCTCCATCGACTTTGGCTCCACTTTCTATTTCTAAAAATGTCACCCTATCTGTAAATGCTGCTGTCAGACTCCTCATTTAGGTCCTAAAATGTTTGTATTAACCCACTCAATATGATCCTGGTGTTTTTATTTTGCTATTTTATTAATACCGTATTTTTCAGACTATAAGGCGCATCTAAAATCATGACATTTTCTCAGAAATCAACAGTGGCCTTATGTATGACCTTTGGTTGTGTTTACTAACCTCGACCCGATTTGATGTTGTCCACATTAGTCTAATAACGTATTAGTGGGCGAGTCAGGAGGAGTAATATGTTGGCGACATATAGGGCGACTGTACGGAGCCATAGAAGGGACGTGGTGAATATAAAAATAATAAGCGTGGGAACTAATTATAAGGCGTGTAGATATACGTGCGCACGAGTTATAACCTGTGCACGAGGGATCGGGGCATGTTTGATGCCGAAATCTTGTATCTTGTATTTTTGTGTTAGCTACAACTGAGAGTTATTGTAAATGACCTGAATAAAGTTTGATTTATCCGACACACGTTTTGTTTCTCTTATTGTGCCTTATAATCCGATGCTCCTTATGTGTGGACAATGACACAACTGACATATTATTTGATACTGCACCTTATAATCTGGTGCACTTTATAGCGCCAAAAATACGGTAAATAAATTCCTATTCATAATATGTAACTCAGCTCCAAATTCACCATATAACTGCTAGCCCCTGTGAGCTGCATTTGACTGGAGCTGAAGGTTATGGGTGACCTCATGCTCACTTCCGTATACAGCCTGTCAGCATCAACTTAAGACATGCACAGGAGTACAAATCCCCCATCTCTGCACTCCTGACCACGAATGAAACATTAAATGCAAAGAGACAATGCTGAGGATTTTTGTTTTAGTTTTTTCAATCTGTGTTGAACAGAGATGTTGAGAAATGAAAACAAAATTGCAAACAGCATGTATCCAAGTCTTGTAGCTCATCGTTGTCATCGTCGTACAGGCGTTTGTGTTTATGTCATTTCCCAGCTGTGATTGTTGTGTTGGATCGTGCTTAGATTCATTGACATCCACCTGCTTATCTGGCCCACACAGACGCAGCAGAAGACCAGGCGCTGTCTCTGTGAGGGCGTGATGAAGATATCTGGGTTCCTCTGAAGGTAAAGAACACCCGCTGGCTCTGCTACACACTAACTGCTACACGCTAACAGCTCATTTCACATCACAATGATTTACAAAGACATACACTCGGTGAGCTTTCAAACTACACCCCCCGGATCTGCTGGGTGGTGCAGTACAAGGCAGTGTGTTCCAGTTCCAGTTTGTCTGTGGGGTTTAAAAGTTGTGTTTCAGTTTGTATAATTGTGCACGATTTGAAAAAAAGAAAGTATGATTTGAACTTGAATTTAACCTACTGTATTAAAAAAAAACTGAATTATGTCAGAGCAGAATTGCATATTTAATAGTTTCTGAGGGGAAAGACCACAAATGCCTTATTTTAATATGTGATTGCAAGAAATCTTTCAGGTTTTGACTGTTTGAACTGGTTTAGCAAAGAAATTCAGTCAGTTTGATCATTTGTCATAATTACTTATCAATGCCGTTTTTATTACATAACATCAACTAATGTTATAAATACCTGATGCAACCTCTTCAGTAACATGCACTGTAACTATGTGTACAAATATACATGTGTCTTATGTGGAGGTGGGCTACTGATGACTGAAGACACACAGAAGCACAGGGCAGTATTCAAATCACAGCTCGAGGCGGCCGTCACTCACAGTCCTAATGTATGTGCATGTGTACATACTGTCTTGTTAGGCCACAGGAAGAATATCTTTACTAGTAGATGTGTCTCACCAGAGCAATTCCTGCATGTTTCAATCCGGATTTAATATGAGAAATTGTTATTGTGACTTTTTACTACTGTTATAGTTGTTTCTCCTTTCCATTTCTCAGTCTTTAATCGCTTATTTTCAAGACTTCATGTTGCTGATCAGCCACTGTGTTCATGCTATCGGCAGACACCCCCCCTCCCTGCTGACTTTGTTCTCCAATTGTATTTTACTACTTGGTGATATGCGTAGGGTTCAGACCTGTTGCATAGTAATTTAGGTACAAATGAGAAAATATCAATTTCAATCCATTGATCTGTATCCATAACAAAAGCTCTTTGTTGTGATGCGTTTACGGTGACGTTAGCTCCCACTGGGAATGGCAGTTTTCTAACATGGAAGTCAGTGGATTTGTTTCTTTTATTTTAGTATATTTTTTCCTAAAATGGTGCATACACTGGTCAAAGTTGGTCAAAGTGCAAACACAAATTTGACAACAGTAACATGACTTTTTTACCATTCTCCAGCATGTCTTCTTACAAAAATCTTACAAAAGCTGCTTGATTGCGGCCAATGTTAGACCTGCATATTTTAATCATGCTGCGGAAGCATGACTTTGTTACAATCTCTGGTGAAGCTCCTCAACAAAACTTTTGGAGGGAAAATTCAAATGTAGCAGGACACAGGTCAGTTACAGGAGCAGAGGACACTCAGTGAGCATCCAGGAGGATTATAAGAGCTGATCTGGAGGTAAGACTGAAAGTGAGATTATCAGTTCAAATAAAAAGACTAAAACAAAATCAATCAAAATCTCTGTATCTTTCAGAAAAAATAAGATGTTTGAGAACCAACAAAACACAGACCACAGATGAAAGTAAGTAAACCATCTAAAATGTTTTTAATACAGTTCATAACCATAATATAAGATTATTCCTGTTTGCGCAGGTAGAGACCAGAGCTACTTCACTGGAAAAGTTCTCATCTCCAAACTGTGCGTCGCTGTACCTGTGCTGAGTGTTTGATTCTGTTTAAGACAAATATAGATAGTGAGTATTGTTTCTGCATGTACAATTTTAATGTTCACTGTGATTTTGTTCTGGTCCATTATCATATTAGAGAAAAACAGGCGCTTCAACTAAAATAGAATAATAGGTCCTTCAACTATGTGTAAACATGCACGTGTTTACACATAGTTGTAATCATAATATAAGATTATTCCTGTTTCCACAGGCAGAGACCAGAGCTACTTCACTGGAAAAGTTCTCAGCTCCAAACTGTGCGTCGCTGTACCTGTGCTGAGTGTTTGATTCTGTTTAAGACAAATATAGAAACTATGGGAAACTAAAGACTGTTTTTGTATTTTTTACTTTAAGACCCTTTAATGACATTTGATGTGGCATGTTAAAATAATTGTGTAGACAGAATTAAATTATACATAAAAAATAAAAAAGGCAAATTTTAATGAGAAGGCAACATCAGATAAATAAATACATTTAATGATAATGTAACATAAGATAAATATGCATATTCAACGTCATGTTCTGAGAAAATTATGTGTACAGGGGATCGAAATAAGTTTCAAAGCCTAAACATAATTTCATTGCATGAAACTGCTTTCCTGCTTTTTTATGCATATCCAGCAAGCTTTTTTTCAGTGTACTGAAGTGTAATTCAGGAATTGTCCAACTGTCCCGTTTCATGTGATTTTATCAGTATTAATCGTACTTGTTCAAATAAGTTTCAGTACCAGTTTCAGTACTCATTACTACCACATTACCAGTAACAGGATACAGGGTATATATTACTCATCACTGATAACATCAGCTACATGGAGCCTCAGCTTGGTTGGGCTGCACCCGTCACCACGCTGGCCCCTCACTGCTGTGTTCGAGGGGATCGAAATAAACACAATTTAATTGCATGGAACTGCTTTCCTGCTTTTTATGCATATCCAGCAGCCTCTTTTTCAGTTTACTGAAGTAATTCAGGAATTGTCCAACTGTCCCGTTTCATGTGATTTTATCAGTATTAATCGTACTTGTTCAAATAAGTTTCAGTACCAGTTTCAGTACTCATTACTACCACATTACCAGTAACAGGATACAGGGTATATATTACTCATCACTGATAACATCAGCTACATGGAGCCTCAGCTTGGTTGGGCTGCACCCGTCACCACGCTGGCCCCTCACTGCTGTGTTCTGATGTGGAACCTGCTCTGGCATTTCCTGGAACAAGCTACATGCAGAGACTTACAAGCAGCATTACAACATCCCCTGTGTTACAATGGCAGAGTGGTTATCCTGTCTCCCACCTCTCATTAAGGAGATTAGTAAATGGTAAATGGTCACATTTTTGTGCTTTTCCACTTTTAAGGCTCAAAGCCATTTACATCAAGGAACCACTCGTCCATTCATACACACATTCAGTAGTAGAGTCAGTGTCTGATCTGCCCATTGTAATAATGATAATACTGCAGTAATGTCATATTCTGGTACATTTTTATTATTATGGTCAAATGTTTTATTGCATTTTTTAGAGATTGTCAAACATCTGGTGTAAAAATACTACATAAAAGTTCTTTAGTTTCATTAGGGCAACTTCTGATGAAAACAGAGTGACAAAAAAGTCTAGTACACAAGTAAACATTTTCAAGATTTCAGGAAAGAAAATGTAAAACTGTAAATCCCTTAAATAATTCCACTTGAATCTCATATGATGCTCATTTTTATTTGTCAGCAGATCAAACCACTAGTATTTACAATAACTCCACTTTTTGTTCTTGGGGTTGGTCTAAACTGCAGTAATGTTCTTCTGCTGAGTTCTGGCCTTCTTCTCTTTCAGGCACATGTCCTCAGGATCATGGCCATATGGGTCATTCTTATCTCATGAATCCGTAGCATCTGCATTCTTATTTCTTTTTGGTGCTGTTTGTAGCTGTGGTAGGAAGATCTGAAGTCTGGATCTCCACCTCCTCACACTGAGACTCCTGAACTGCATTAATGGGTACAGCTTCTGGCTCTGCTGGACTTGAGTTCTCTGCCCTTTTTTCCTGTGTGTTTACTGCTGGTGAACCAGTCCTCTGGAATGTCAGCATCATCTTCCACTGTTTCTTCAGCCTCTGGTGGATTGAACGATGATGTCCCATGATGTCTCCTAAGTATCTTCCTTCATTCATACCTTAATAGCTTGTATTTTTTGGTCTTCCTCCCTCTTGGCAATTTCAAATTTGGAAGTTTTAGAGGTAATGGTGAAGCGCTGAATATCAGCTTTGTCTTTAGCTTTGTCTTCAGCTTTATCGTTTCCACAGTTATGGTAACCACACTGTAGTATTAGTTGGTCTCAACCAGTTGTCTGTTGTTCCCAGTTCAGTCTTTGTCATCTGGTGGCTGAGGAGAGACATTTTTGGACTTTCTTCGATGTCGATATGAATGCACATATGAATGCGAGGGTGCCAGAGATAGTAAAATAAATAAATAAACAAATAAATAAACTCATTGTATTACAACAAAAATTTGTGTTGTAACAACATCAATTTTAGCTACCCCCATATGTAATAAGTATTTCTAAGTATTACTTGCCTATAGAATGTTATGATGTCATCTGAAAACCTGCAATACTTGAGCCTTGTCCAAGAACTTTAAAACAGCTTTACTGTTACTGATTATGATTACTGTTACTGTTATTTTTATCTGCTGTGGAATACTTCAATCAGTACAATCAAGCTTCTTGAACTTTCACATCGCGGTCTTACTAAGTATTTTTGCAGATTAATAAATACTAAATAAATCACATATAATACTTGGAAAGTTCCTTGTAGGGATGAGATGAGATCTCGTGCTGCAAATCTCAGGAGACAAATTGCCACAAGAATGTGCACAAATTTTCTTTTGAGATTTTCTTTTCCGCGTGTTTACATTTGGATTCCATTTCCTTTAAAAAGTTGTAGTTCCAAAATGCAGACAGTCAAAATATAAAATAAAGTTAAAAAAGAATGGAGACCCCCAAATTGTGAACCGAACTGTATAATTAATTTGTTCTAAATAACTTCAAAATCTTTGCCTCGCCTCAGGCTATTTCATCTTGTGAAAATTGTGTCTTGTCCCATTCCCTGGTCCCTTGAATGAAATACAATAATGATTTCCTTCCCCCTCCATCCACATGTGAACAATTTGAAGTTTGCGGTATTTTTATTTTTGTGTAACTTTTTATGTGTATTTTGTGCAGCCTTAGTAGCACCTCCCCCACATAAGCTAAGTGCATGATTATCTGTGGCTGTGGGTACAGAATGGTAGCCACACATTAGTATCGCTTTATTAGAGTCCCACTGTAAACATTTAACGCCTTGAGATCTGTGCAGCGACACGTGAGTCCAATCTGAACAATAAAGAGGAAGCGTGTTAAGCACATTAGAGCCATGTGCTCTGTTATGCAATGGAGCTGCTCTACTGTCTTCATGCACTTTCTGTTACAAATGGGGATAGAGTTGAGTTATTACTTATTACATTTTTGACATATAAAATCTTTTCTCAAAGTCTAAGTCTGCACCAAAACTGACAGAAAATTGGCTGTTGACTTCAAAAGAAACCATTCTGACACAGAATCTCTATCTAAATTATAGCATAACGATCAACTAGGTGTCATAGGTTATGTAGCAGATTCAAGCACAATATGTTTTCTACAATTTTATGGTTATTCACAATTAGCATGACCAAACTAGAGCAATTTCTTTACAAAACCAAACTTTCTTATTTTGTTTCAGAATTTCTCACAAATAATATATACTGTATGTGACCTATACAATTACCATTATCAACCAAACCATCTGGCCATCCATACCAATTATACTATCTGGGGAGACATAACATTAGAGACATTTTATGCTTGTTAGCCCTTCTTTCTGCTCTATCAGCTAAGAGTTACTCCAATTAAATCCTAAAACATTACTGCCCTCACCTCTCTGAGCACGTGGACGAGTTTGCGTGCATGTGTGTACATCGAATCCTCGTGTCCTGACATGGTTGTGCGGACGTGACGGGTAAGCCCTGCTCCTGTAACGGTCCCCTGTATTACACTTGTGTAGTAGCAGATAAGGACTCCAGCACAGCCTCACTCCTGCAGCATACTAAAACTCTCTCCTGCTGTCCCCGGGGGCTGCGCACTGTCACTCCTGGATATGTCTCCTGTGTAAGAGAAGCAGAGAAATTACTACTTTCTTTTACAGTTTTGGAAGTCTGGGCGTAGAGCACTGTATGAGAGTCATCTGAGGTTTCGCCGATTACATAATGTGCACTGTTACCGTTGGATGTGCAGTAATTAAAAGGCCAGAGTAGCAACTAAAAGATGCAAAGTATACCGTTAATATATCTGAGCTAATCTAGTAACAAGCTCCATTTACGGAAAGTTTTCCCTCGTATTTAAAGGTTCACTGCGTAACTTTTTAATTGGACGGTATTGCTTTGCCCATAGTCTTCCGCACTTTGGCATTAAACCTGTCTATCCTGCATTTATTCATTGCTAATAAATGCTTTAAGGTGCTTGCATAGGTTGCTCTGTCTGAGAGTTTAATGCCATACTGTGGAACATTCGAGGCAATACAGCGGCGTATCCATGGAGACGAGCAAGTGACAAGCCCTCCCCTTGAAAAGCTAAATAGTGCAGCTTTAATTAAACATCAATGTGAGTGAAGGGTTTACAATTTGTTATGAAAATTGCTCTTATTTGCAGCTGATATTGTCACTTTGTTTAATTAAAAATGTAAAAAAATATGCAAAATGTCAATCTTGGCTATTATTAAATGCATTTTTCACTGCAAACTTTACACTTCAAGGCAAAATTCAGTCTGTTTAGTCCTTCACATATCTGATAGTCTTGCCCTGCCTTGTTTTTAAAATGGCTGTTTCTAGTAAAATGGCTAATTCTCATCGCTCTGTGTTTGTACAGTATCTGGATGCAGTTGGGGCCGGCGTTGCCTTTGACAGATGTTCTTATTAAGCGTTTGCGCAGATTAATGACTGTCTGGAGAAACAGAGGCGTGGGGAATAGTGTGGACTTCTGAACGGAGGTGTGAGGCAGGAGGCGTTTAATGAAATCTTCAAGAGTCTCATGTGGATTTAAGTGCTGTATGGGTGTATGAGCTTGTGACCCAAACCCGGCACACTGCTAATTAAAATGTTCGGCTATAGAGGGACGACTACATATGCTTCTCCTTCACCACATCAGTTGCTACAGATTGCTATTTTATTTTATTTTTTACCATAGAATAAGGCTTAAAGGTCCACCACCTGTTTGTCTTTTTGGAGATGTAATTACGTGGATGTTCCTCCATATGGCATTTACCTTATCTATCTTGCATGTTGTCACTAACACTAGTTTTTAATGTTCAAATGTCCCTTGAATTACATGCATATACATATAATTTGGCCTAGTGGTTTTAACTGCTTAGCTCCATGGAAACAGATCATCAGTTATATCGTATCTAAGCAATTACACCGGCTTTAATTATGCATTGTAAAACATTACAGATTACAAATAGGCATTCAAATGACTATTTTCTGTGAATTATTTCTTATGGATCACATCTGTTTTTGGTTATATCCATCTGCCAGTGTTCTCTTAACTCGTATCTTGTAAATGGCATCTTGTCTCATTGGCAGGTAATGTTATGGCTGGTTCACAATTATCCCATATATACTTCTTCAGTACCTTATGAAGATCTGAGCCACTGGTGAATCTCTCTGGAGAGTAAAAATTAGCCAATCAGGGACATGAATGGTCAGTCCATGTCAAAATACGTATGGCTTCTTATGAGGAAAAGAAAGGAAAAAATATCACATTGTGTATTTCAGTGTTAATTAACTTGAGAGAAATGGGTGTTTATTAAAAATGATGGATGACTACCTCCTTTGTTTTACTTGCATCACTTACACAAATCTGATTGCACGATTATTGTCGCGAAAATATTACGCTCCCACACCACTCCCTGCAAGACATATACACCACCCGCCTCACCCGCGAAGCCATCACGATCGTGTGTGATGCAAGTCGCCCCACACACAATCTGTTCATCCGCCTGCCCTCTGGGAGGAGGTACAGGAGCCTCTGTTCCCGCACCACCAGACGCGAACAGCTTCATTAACCAGGCTGTTAGGAGTCTGAACTCTCTCCCCTCCTTACCCACCAGGCTGTCTCCCTAAGAAGAACTTTGAAATTTTCTCTCATTTTATTATTTATTTATTTATTAGTTTATTAGGACAGTGTACAGTTACATTAAGCGCAGTGGCAGAGATGTTTGTACCAGATTGTAGCTCAGAGCTAATTTCCATCTATAGTCCTGGAAATGGGAGACAGCACAAACACAAAACAACTATACAATATACAAATATACGATGCAATAAATATTTACAAATTAAAAGTGCAATGTATAATATAAAGTAATGTATTATTTAAATTAACTTTGATTAAGAGTGAGAATTTTTTATTTTTTTATTTTTTCATTTCATTTTTGACAATCCACTTTTTGAATCTTGAATCTATTCACTGAATTTCTGGAGTTCTGAGTTGTTTCATATGAGCAAATATGAGAAAGGCGAGGCAAGCATATTTGCATAGCACAATTCGTACACAAAGTAATTCGAAGAAGAAAGACATTAAGATCACACAAACATTTTTACAAATAAAGCAGAACATAAATAATCATCATAAAATTAACACAAAAAGAGAAGAGTGCAGAATAACACTTTTCAGTCATACACTCAGAACATTCCAGTCTTCTGCTCACCTAAAGCAAGCATATATTTTGCATTGCACAATTCGTACACAAAGTAATTCGAAGAAGAAAGACATTAAGATCACACAAACATTTTTACAAATAAAGCAGAACATAAATAATCATCATAAAATTAACATTAAAAGAGAAGAGTGCAGAATAACACTTTTCAGTCATACACTCAGAACATTCCAGTCTTCTGCTCACCTAAACAGAACATTTTTAAGTAATCATATAAATTATTATTTCCATATTTCCACTAACGAACAGCTTCCATTAACATTCACACTGCTTCACTCCTCAGAGCAACAGCAGGCAGGCTTCTTGTGTCCTATGTTCATGTCTTCTTGAATGTAAAAATATGTGACCTTTTGTTTCCCATACACATATATTAAAAATAATTAGACTACAGGCTCTGAATAATGCATTATAAGACATGTCTGTACTCTTTGTTCACTGCGTTTAATATTAGAAAATAACCACAAAAATGACAAATACAAAAAGCGATGTTTAATGAAGCCAATGCACCGTTTTAACAGTTTTATCGGTATTTTCGGAGGCTGGATGCAGCAACAATTTTTCCTCTAAATAAAGTTCTGTCTGCTTGTGTTTCCCAGTGTCAGTGCTGTCAAAGCCCAGGTCCCTGTGTACCAGTAATAAAGACGTTACCTCCACACAGAGCAGAGGAGAGCAGAGCAGAGGAGAGTGGAGTTGTATTTTTGAGCTCTGAGCGTGGTGACAGTGTGTGTGAGTGTGTGTGAGTGTGTGTGTGAGGGAATAATGAGGCCGGGCTCTTCCTCACTGCAGACAGACCAGTTTACTGCTCCGTCATGTCCACACCGAGGGAGAGGAGAGGAGGACACTGTCACATGGATAAAGACAGCAGGTGTAGCTTCAGTCTGGTCAAAAATTGAGACACGCTGGCCGCTGTGTGAAAGCTTCAAGTTGTGCTTTATATTTCTGGTTTATGTGAGTTTGCGAAGGAGAAATAGCAGTGGTTAGGGCGATGTCGTATTTGCGAAACGTATATTAATTAAGAATTGGTTGTTTCACACTAATTTCGGGGTCCATTATCTCCTCTTTGACCTTTCTCTAGAGTCTGGATCACTGTCATTACCACCTATTAAATCTACATTTTCTTTCAGCTATGGCCAATCATACCAGGCGATGCAGTGTGTGTGTGTGTGTGTGTGTGTGTGTGTGTGTGTGTGTGTGTGTGTGTGTGTGTGGGTGTGTGTGTGTGTGTGTGTGTGTGGGTGTGTGTGTGTGTGTGTGTGTGTGTGTGTGTGTGTGTGTGTGTGTGTGTGTGTGTGTGTGTGTAGATAGGAAAAGAGAGACAGCCATGGATTGGGATGACTGGGATTCGGTAACTCCTATATTACAAGTACAAGGCTAGGACTGTACTCACAACTACAAGTACAAATAGAAGTACGTGTTTTAAGAGCCCATATTTCTCTTTTAATCTATGATATGGCGTTTTTTCCTCATCACAAACATATCTGAAGTTGTGTTTTGTTTCATCCACGCCTGATTAACACATAAAACCTGAATATTTAGTATGAGTTTCACCTTGTGCTCCACTGTGTTTTTAAACTCTATACACCTTCACTAGAATCATTTGGATAATTTCAGCTCTGCAATTGTTAGTCTCTACTGAACAAAAAGTAAAAGGTAGTGAAAACTTGAAAACTTCCACTTCTTTGGATAATAATAAAGAGTTACTCAAATGAATGGAACAAAACACAACTCCAGCAACATTTTAATATGGCATAAAGAGTCGATCATGTGTAATATGTCTATATATATAACTTATTTCTCACAGCACACTTGTTTTAAAAAATATCAGTTGACATTTCATATTGTTCTTTAAATAGTAAATGCAATTAATTGGCGTCAGTATTAAACTATTCACTTGTAATGGCTTCTTTGGACCCGCAGACCTGCTTGGCTTTGGAGTTGAATCTTTGTAATCCGGTGCAGAGCTGTGGGCTGCAGATTCGCATATTGTTGCATGTTGTACAGTCTCGTAGCAGAGATGAGCTTCATCAGTACAGCACTAATTCCTTATTGCCCCACACCATGTCCGGCATGGGTCCCAGTAATAACACATTGGCTTTACACGCACTTCTCATCAGGCTTAACAACCCCCATTTACCACCCGCTGAGAGGATCTGCCCCCGAGAGGTACAGTCCTAAAGAGAGGGCCCGAGCTCTGACCTCCCCCAGCTGTCCTTGCAAGCAGTTACGAAAATGCTTAGCCATATTTATTTATTTATTTATTTTAAT
>JACN01000850.1:0-26355 GCA_000787155.1 Scartelaos histophorus
CAAAAAATTGCCTTTTGGATCAATAAAATTCGTTTAAGCCAAAGTCTGAGTCTAATTTTACAGCTAAATGTGAGGGTTCAAATAGGGCTGAAATAATAATACTCAAAAATGCATAGATGACATGTTTTTGATGAGAGAACAAAGTTATGGTAGAACTAATAATTAATAATAATTTTTCATTGTCTGACATCAAACCAAGACAATTTACAGATCAAATTTGTGACATCTATAATTAAATAATGAGCATGTTTAATGTCACACTATGGTAGATTCCAGGGAAATTAATCTAATCAGGTGCTGGACTCTTCCCAGAAAAGTGACATAGTGCATCTTTAAGAAACTTCTGATTTAACACAGTTTGAACCATTACACCTTGAACAAGTTAATAGTAAGTAGTGCACTATTTGATCACATTTGTTGCATTTCATTTCCAATATGTCATGTTTTCCGGCCCACTTTCCCCATCTGTGCCGTCTGATTTGGTGAAGAACGTCGCGTTGGATGTTGTTGACCTGAATCTCGGCAGTGAAAATCGTACTTTTGCAGAGTACACTTTGTCCTACTTTACACAACACTGCAGAAACACTTCAAGTATCTTCTTAAATCCAGTTTGAAAAGGGAGATGAAAAAGAATACAGGTTATGTCTGGGCAATCCCAAACCTCCTCGCCCCTTACTCTGTCAATCAATAGCGCTCTCATCGCCAAGACTTGAGGTGTCATTAATAATACCTGACACGCTCCATAGTGGTAATAAACTGGGGGAATCTGGTATGTAATGGTACAGTAATGGCACCTGGGCTGGCTGTTAGGCACTGGACAGTTCCTGATGGATAAACCCAGGGTAAATAGATTTTGCCTCAAACAGGAAGGAGAGGAGAGACGCGGGACTACAGCTTTTGAATCAAATTTGGACTTTTTGGAGGAAAATTCTAATACAAAAGAAGTAGGTGGAGGGTACGTGTGTCACTAGGCCAATGTCTTTGCTGTCCAATCATTTGCACAATAATCATAATTTGAGAATATTACAGTTTTAAAAGGTGGACTATGTTATATTTCTGGTGGTTTATATTCTGGTGATTGCTTTGTCTGATTTATTCCCCAAACTGCTATTAAACAAATGTGTGTCCATCCAGACTAACAACCAAGTTCCTTTTCAGATTTGTGGAGACATGCCCCAGCTCATAGCAAGTATTGTTGAGCAGTAAAAATACATATAATTACATAAATAGAGCATAAGTTCAATACCATTGGGAAAGCAAAAATATCTCATTACGTCATTGAAATTATGTATGTTTTAAAAAAATAAAGCGTTATGCAAGTAATGCAAACAAATGTTGGATTAGTAAGAATATACTGTAAAAAACAAATTCAAAACTTTCCCCGCAGATTTAGTGACGTTTTGTATCAAAGTTTTACAGTTTTACATTACAGTTAAATATATTTGTTTTAGAGAAAACTTTCAGCTGCTTTTGGATCAAATTGATTGTTTTTCTACTGTGAAACTTGTGGTCCAGTGAAAAAAGCAGCTCCTCTGAACTCTACTATTGTAAATGTGGTTTAAAAGGGTTGAATAAGAATTGACTGAGCGAGTGTTAACTGGGGCATGTTAAGGCAATTGTCATCCCCCGTTTTCCCCATGCAGCCCCACCGGAAAAGAATGACTTTCCACTGTGGCATTTTATCTCCTCAAAACATAGACAAATGTGGACCCAAGGAACGCCTTCAAAATCACCCCAAGAATATAGAAGTCTAGGATTGATTTTTTTTTTGGATATGATGACTTGTCACTCTAGACGCTGGGAATAGGAGCTTTAGAAAAACTTGAGCTGGAGAGATGAGAGGTATTTTTACTTCTCTAACTGACAAGCTTGAAATATGGTCTATTCTGGTTAACCAAAAGGAACACATACATTTCTACATTAGAAAGAATTCCCATTATTTCTCCGTGAGCCATGAAAATCAATTCTAAAATGATTGCTTTCAGTGACGATGGGGAGAAGGGGAGAGAAATAGTTGATGTGCCTTTGGCTGGTCCAATAGATAGAAATAGAGGTTGTTTTCCCCAATTCTATTTTCTTTCAAGAAATGGCTGGAGATGGGAGTGTCTAACTATTGCAGTTGTTCCTTCTTTATTCTCTTGTCATCTTCCAATGCAGCTCTTTCTGTTTATTTTCTGCCCTCACCAGCAGAAGCGAAAAGTCTGGGAGAATTACATGGTTTGTTCAGTGGTTTTAAACCATTTATCACACTGCGTTGTTGTTGTTTTTGTGCAGAACGGCAAAAACAGACTCTTTCAATTCAACGGCGGCGCTCATCAGCGTGTTGTGCTTTCTCCATCTAATGAAGCATTTAGCAGCAGATTAGAAAAAGAGCTCATCGAGTGTCAATTTAACAGATTAACTAACTTTGCACCAAGAGTTGGAAAATACTGCCTATTTTAACTTAGTCTTTTCATCTTTGTGAAAGCATGGCATTGATTGTGCTCAAGTCATCAAGATGCAGCATCCATTACAACTCAATAAGTTTACTTAGAGCCCTGGCATGTCAAAATGTGCAAATGAGCATGCATGGAAGAAGACAGTTCCTCATTCAAAATGTGGCTACTGTAGACACTGTAATGGCAATGAATAACTTTTGTTACTTTATGGAATTCATGTTCTCAGTTTTCAGTGATCGTCTAACTTTAAGTACATACACAATACTGTAATGAAAATAGCAATGCACATTTCACATACAAATAACAATCTGGAGCATAACTGATTCCTTGGTCACATTTGTTGGTGATGTGATTATTTCTGAAGCCTTATATGAAGTGTTGGCTGCTCAGATCCAAAGGCACAATCGCAGAACCACTGAGTCCTTGTCTACAAATTAAAAATGGGTTAATTCTCCAGGTTGCCCTTTTCTTTCTGTGTGAAGTTTGCCCATCTCCCCTCATTTTTGGGTGGGTTTTCCTCTCAGCACTATGGATTTTTCCCCATCAACCCAAAAAACTCAACTAAAATCCTAGAGTACTTCCGACAGATGGGTCAAATTTCCATACAGGGAGATTAAAGTGTACCTTAACCTTAAATGGACCCTTTTGTACACTCCCAACCTTTGCTGGTTTGAGTACATTAAATACCAACATTACTTTAAGTATGAAAGAACAGCACAGACTCCTGTTTGGAAACTCCTAAATGGCCTTACATCTAGTGCACTATTTCGGGTACGCCGTGCAATGCGGAATCACTAAAGGCTAGAAAGACGCTATAAAAGATGCGGAGAGAGCTTGTCTTCACTTAGCTGAATTCTTATTTCATGAGAGTCAGATAGGGTTTCATGGTTTGATCCTGCATGTAAAGTGAGCCCGCCTCGTACCGTGGAAGTGAGCGCTGTCTAAAATAAGCAGAAGGTGGTATTGCCCTGAGAAAACCACACGGGACTGAAGAAGTTCTCTGTGAACTCTACGCACTGGTACTTGTTTTAAGTCCAGGCTTTTGAGGATGAGTTCATACTATGTGCCTTCAATTTAAATGTGTGTAAGAGAGGCCTGTGTGCTTCAAGTAATGTATGTGAAATATTATCACAATGATGCTAAACAGGACACAAATGTTTAGTTTATTTTAATCAGGTGCACAACTTTCCAAGGGTTCACTACCTTCTTATCTCTCTGTATCTGTGGCTAGGCTAATGATACATGTTCTCCTATTCTTGAGTTAAACATCTGAACTGAATAAATGTTTAATAAAAGGTTTAAAGCCATACCAGAAAACATTCCAAACAAAGTGATAACATCTCCATGACACAAACATGGGTTGGACCCTTCACCAGTAAACTTACATAATGGAGCTTTAGTCTGGAACAAAGAAACCATCTAATCTACTGCTAAGTGCAAAGTGCTGGATGCATGAAATTAGCCTTGTAAACCAGCGGTCCCCAACCCCCGGGCCGCAGACCGGGACCGGTCCGTGGGTCATTTGGTACCGGCCGCACAGAAAGAAGAAAGAATAAATAACTTTATTTATTTCAGAATCCAAAAGATATTTTATTTTGAAAAATGACCCGATTCTCTGTTACATCCGTCTATGTCACTCTTGACGCAGGTCCAGGCGCTCTTTTCGGTTAGCGCTAAAATGAAACCGAGGAGCAGCAAAATGAGTAAAAAACAAACGTCTTTGGAAAGTTTCCTTGCAAAGGGGAAAAGGCCCAGCCAGGAGACAGAAGAGGAGCCTACGACTTCCAAGAAAAAGAAAGCTACATTTAATAGACAATATCAGGAGTCCTACTTAAAATACGGATTTATCCCAACAGGAGATTCCCACTGCACTGAGACGCTCTGCATAATATGCAGCGACCGACTCTCGAATGAGGCAATGAAGCCCTAAAAACTGCTTCAACACTTGGAATGCAGGACATATCATATTATTTTGTTGTATTTATCCGCCACACCTTAAAAACGGGTCCCTGAAAATATTGTCTGACATTACACTGGTCTGTGAGGCAAAAAAGGTTGGGGACCGCTGTTGTAACCCATTAACACTAGATATCATGAACTATATTCCCCTAATTAGTTTTGCATCCAACAGGTAAAAAAAAAAAAAAAGTCTTTAGGTTCTGAAAATGATGTTTACCAAACGCTTCTGCACATCTGTCTTTGTGGCCCTTGTGCCGTACCTCATTCAAAATCTAACCCAGCTCATCTGCCGAGGTTCTGCAGCCGTATACCCCTGAGATACCACTATAGAGCACATCTTCGCTCTAAAACCCGCACGACAAAAGCGGCTAAACATGGAACATACGGACACAGCCATGCACTTGAACTGAGGTGATCCCGCTAACCTATTTACTCACACATGCCTAGGCTCTTTCAGTCAACATCCACGCACTCGCCGCATCTTTTCACAGGCTTTCCTTTCAGTTTCATGATGCCCAGTGACCCGCCGAGGCTGACCCCACAACTGCAATTTGACTCTTCATCCATGTGGGTATTAAAGATAAATGAGGAGGACTCAATATCTCGAGCGTGTGTTTTTTTATGCTTACCCATTTTACCATCCCCGCTTTCCAACCATCTTCATATAGCCTTTTTCTGTCTAAGGTTTTGCTTCTTTCATTCTTGACAAAGAAAATTCATCAGCGTTATTATTTTCTTCCAAAAGAGTCCACTTAAGGGTCTTAACATTACACAAAATTGACTCTAGTGAGCTTTAAATCATGTTATAATGTTGTTACCTCCTCAAAAACAGACTTGGAGTTTGGTTTTGTTTCATTCGCAAAGCTCTAAATGCTCTGCTCCACCATCTTTTACCTTTTGATTGGCAATTCCAGGCCTGAAGACATATAAATGATTCCAGTCAAGGTGAATGGAGTTAAAAAAACACCACCACAGTGGAAGAACTTCGAGTATTATAATTACCGCTCCTTGAGAGAAAAACTCAAAAGCCCAAATACCGTATTTTTCGGACTATAAGGCGCATCTAAAATCATGACATTTTCTCAAAAATCAACAGTGGCCTTATAATCCAGTGGCCTTATGTGTGACCTTTGGTTGTGTTTAACCTCCAACCGATTTGATATTGCCCAAATTAGTCTAATAACGTATTACTGGGTGAGTCAGGAGGAGTAATATGTTGGCGACATATAGGGCGACTGTGCAACATACCGGTAGTTCTGCCGTGTGCTGTACAAGGACCCAAAATGCCACCATTACCATGCAGATTTCAGGTTTTTGTGTGATTTTTGTGTTAAAACTGAACAATGTTGAGAGGGATCCGGGCATGTTTGATGCCCAAATCACCAACTGTTAAACTTGTATTTTTGTGTTAGCTACAACTGAGAGTTATTGTAAATGACCTGAATAAAGTTCGATTTATCCGACACGTGTTTTGTTTCTCTTATTGCGCCTTTTAATCCGATGCTCCTTATGTGTGGACAATGACACAACTGACATATTATTTGATACTGCGCCTTATAATCCGGTGCACTTTATAGCCCGAAAATACAGTATGCAGGGTTTGTGTGTTAAACATGTATGAATGAAGCTATATGATATTATAATGTAGATCAGAAGAAAAAAAAAAACACATGGGGCCCTTTAAGATGCAGGTTTAACTCTTCAATTTTTAAGTTTCTAATTCAGCAGTGGTATAGTTCATGACATACAATCGTTGGCTTGGATTCAGAGCAGGGGAGAGCCTTTATGCTATGGGACTATATTATACATTAAATATTGAAATGCAGGTGGCGTTCCTTGTGTGCTGCTGACCCCTATCAATATTTGATTAAACTGGTAAACGCATGACAGAAAAACCTATATTTGGGTGAAGGTACCTGGTGGGATTCTAACCTTAATTTCCTTTCCAGACAATGACAGAAAATAAAACTAAAATAGTAATACATTTTAATTCTCTCTTAGGAGTAAAAATTGAATTGCATTTGATATTATTATACAAAAAAGAACCCAAACGGCACAGAAAAAACAGTATTAATCTTTAAAGAAGCAGGCTGCCACAATGCAATAATATTCTATTCCCTCCCTCCCTCCCTCCCTCCTTTGGGCAATACCTTATAGTACTACTTCTGACCATCGATGTATTTTTATTCCTGTCAAAAATACTAAAAGACGACTGCATTAACTTGGGTCTTTAGGCGGGGCACATCCTGGACCACGAACCATAAATCAAAAGCCTGACAACACTTTAAAATCCAATTCCTACGAGCACTTAATATTAGCAAGTTATGGTAATTACCTTCCCTGATGACCCAACGCACCATCTCCTTACTCGTAAGAATATGCCAGAGGAGGAGAAAAACCTTCGTGTCAATCATATCTCCGGACAGTAATTGATCAGACGTGTGTCACATTGTTCTTTTAGGGGCCAGTCAGTTCACATTTGTACTCGTCTTGAACCCAAAGAGGTCCGCAGCGCTGGAACATCAAGTGAAAACCCCCTTCCAGAGAGAGAAGTCCACCGCCTCTGGGCTCCCTTCACCCTTTGACCCCTGAATAATTGATGATCTCACAATTCTGCGTTCGGATATAAAACTCATCTGCCTCGATGCTTTCCTCGTAACATTGTGCTTCGTATTTGTGATGTGCAAATAACTTTATTAACACGCTATCGACGCACAACAGTCGACCCGTGACGCATGTTCAAAGAGTCGTGTTTACGTTTTATGCAAATTGTTGCATTCGTCTATAAGGATTCATGTGAGGAAATAGGTTGAGCATTTGAATAAACCCAGGGAATAAAAAAGGGTGGTCCATACAAGAAGATGTGGAGAGATCTTCCGCTAAACTGGCAAAATTGGGAATCAGTTCCTAAAGTTGTTTTACCCAATTTTCAACCAAGAAAGGAGGAGCTAAGTATTTACATCAAACTAACTGGTCTGTAACTCTTAGAAACTCTTGTGTTCACATAGAATTCTTGGACACATGCTCTACAATAGGTTAGAAATACTCAAATTTACAAGAAAAAGTCATCAGGTAAAAGAACATTCTGATTTGCTGTTGCTTAAACTCAGAACTTCAGATTACACAAATAAATCAAAAGGTGACATGGCTAACTCGTGAAAGTTGCCACAACCAGCCCACTGGTCCAGTCCATCATCTCATCAAACATGGCTCCGACTACTCCTATGACCAAATTGAGACATTTAAGTTTCCCGTATCCTGCGGTGAGAAGATTGCTCGACTAAATCATCTCGGAGAAGCTTCTCCCGTCAAACCGGCAGTGACTTTAATCAAATTATGACCTTGTAAAGCATGCTCTTGTCATTTGGGACCCTAATCTCTCCGCTAATGACTAATTAGCCCCATCACCTGTTCTTTAAGGCTTCCATTACACCCCCAACAAAGCTTTAAGATAATGCAATCAACAAAAAATGGAAAAACAATATGTCCCTCGCAGAGCTGCCAAAAGGGGTGAAAAAAAAAGCCGAGCAGCTCAATCAAGAGAGAAGAGATTGATTAGGAACTGACAGATTTTTTGTTACAGGAGAGCGCTCTTCAGGGCTCTAGAGGACAATAAGGATACTCCAATTCATTAGTAGTAATTAACCGAAAATAGAACCGGAGCACAGCGAGGAGTCGGGCGGCCGCTACCCCAGAGCCAGGTTACAGCAGGCAGTCGCACGAGATGAACATGATCTAGTGCCGCCACGATCAATGAGGACACGAGTGGAGTACGGCAAAGTACAACAAACTCCATTCAGTTGTTTTTCCTCAAGGTAATGTGTGTTAAAATAATAGCGCTCAAATGCAGTTAGCAGAGTTACAACCTGTAGTACAACAATAGATTACTATATATACTATAAACCAACCCGAACAAAAGCAGGGACATGCAGCCATTTCACTGAAAATATACTTTAAAAACCCCATATTTTCTGATCTAATGCTTCCTCACACCCAGAGTTCTAACATTCTAACATGTCAAAGCTCTTTAAGTCAACATGTAACTACTCGCCACATCTATAAGCTCATATAAGTACATTTTGTGTAATTTAGGACTCTAGTTTTGCATTTCAAAACTAGCAATGGCACTAAACAGGCAAATCAGGGCTCCTTGTGTGATGAAAAATGAGCTATTAACAATAAAAAAGTATATATCCTATCTTTTAAATAGACAAAACGAAAGCTAAATCCATAAAAAATAACTATTAAACATTAAAGTAACTATTATACACTATGTGACATTCTGTATTTGCAATGCTGGGCTCGAGACTTTAGAAATCTTTTTTTTTTCCTACTTCTTTTCTCCTCTTTTACAATTTAAGTTCTCTTTCACTCAGGATCATAATCTCACATGCCACACCTCATAACTAGGATGCCAAAGCTCTTTAAGTCAACATATAAGCACTCGCCACATCTGTAAGCTCATATAAGTACATTTTGTGTAATTTAGGACTCTAGTTTTGTATTTCAGAATGTGAGGACTTAAAATCAGGCAAATCAGAGCTCCTTGTATGATGAAAAATTTGCTATTAATAAAAAAAGTCTTTTAAATAGACAAAACGAAAGCTAAATCCATAAAAAATAACATAACTATTAAACATTAAAGTAACTATTATACACTAGTAACATATTGTGACATTCTGTACCTGCAGTCCTGGGCTTGAGACTTTAGAAATCTTTTTTTTTTTCTACTTTTCTTCTTTTCTCCTCTTTTACAATTTAAGTTCACTCAGGATCATAATCTCACACGCCACACCTCATAACTAGGATGTACTCCACACCTTTGCTTGACAATGCATCATTTCTTGCATTATACACAACGCCCTGATTCACTTTTACAGTGCGCCGGGCCTTTTGTCTGCGCCGTGCTTTCCAGTGCTGATGCAGCTGCAGTACTTGGCGACAGGCACACAAACAGGCGGCACCATTCATTACACCCTTTCATATCAGAGACTGTCTCCTTCTGGGCCCCCTCCGAGCATCTGCCTCCCCATCAGAGCGGTGCCACGGAGGTGAAAAATCAGAGGGGATAGTGACAATTTAAAGTGGTAGACGGGAGCGAAAAGCCAAAAAGACAAAATTCACAGGATCTCAACTGGAAAACGTGCACTCAGTCATCCTCATTATGTGGTCGTAGTCTCCTCTTCGTCAACTCTTCCTCACTCCACAATCGCTTGAACATCTGGCGCCCACAACAATAATAAAAAAAGACGGGGTTTAATTTTTCTCATCCGTAGTTTTACAGAAGTTATCCGATAGCACCCATGGGAGCAGAGACGCACTATGCAGCTGTAAATTTACACAACTGTTTAACGTGCACCTGTTGTTTTTACTTTTGTTTTGTGGGGTAATAAACTATTAGAGGCCTGGTATTTTCTGCGGGAAAAGTTTGTCCATAAAATAAGCGTTGTTTTGTACACAGTCGGACATGTGTATGAGATCAATTCTGAGGGAATAAACTTCTGTGAGGGATTTGCCAACAATAAACTGCCTCAGTCTATAGGATTTAACCTTCATGAAGAGAAATACTATTTTTACAGTAATGTAGTTTACTCAAAAGATCAATTAAAATACCTAATTGGACATTTATTAAAGTATGCTACACTTTATTGTCCTCAGAGTCCTTCAGTGCCGCTGGGGTGACCTGTCTGGAGCAGTGGGATCATCTCCAAATGTTGAAATATGGAGAAACAACACAGAAATTGCCTCATGTTTATGCAGTTTTCCTTATTCATATGGAGTGTCTTAGTGCAGAACCTGTAGTGCAGTTTGAACAGTTTGCTAAATGAGATAAACATTGTCTAGAACTAAATGCTGTAGAACATGACAGTGTTTTTCTTATGGTGATAAATGAGACATGCCACATCCCAAACTCAGACATCCCACAGGCCCCACTGCTGTATCACCAGTGTATCACTGCTGTTATAATGAAGCTCTTCAGAGTGATACGGACAATCTCAATAGAGAATGTGCTCAATTTCATCTCACTGAATTTCATTAAAGTCTATGCCACTAGGTGCAAGGACAGTGGCAGCCTTTGATTTCCTCACTTTTGTTTTGTTCTCTACATATAAATGATGACACCCCCAGGGCAGCTGCAGGTTGTCTCCGAGGGCACAAATAAATAAAACATCAGTTATATCTTCATACAAATCAAATTTGATGAGAAGAAACAGAGGAGTGAGCAGAAGAAGTGTTGAGCTGTCAGCGCTCGTCGTATGACTCCCTTTAGCATCGGAAATGATGACAAAGACACAGACGGATGTGAGTTATGGAGATGAAAAAGTTTGCTTGTAAAGGATTAGGAAACATATTGTTCCAGCAATCCCAGTTATATCAATAACACAATGATAAGTACAAGGCTGCCAGGAGGCTTGCCAACCACTGCTTTGAAAAATAGTAGCAAATTACCAAACCTGAATAGCTAATCAGATTCATTAAATCCACAATCTGTAGAAATTAACATCCATAATTAACCTTTATTTTGTGCAGACAATGCACCTCTGGCCAGGTTAGGCAGCCCATTTGCATAGAATTTACTATTAAGCATCGCTGAATGCATTCACGGGGTTTGTATACCTTAAAACAGTGCCCAGATCTAAATGGAAATCGCCCAGGCCATGGACCCAGGAGGAAGAAAATAACATTCTTTTGTTGAACTAGACCCAAAGAAAACAGACACAGGAGAGAGAGGAGGCGCCAGGTACAGCAAACAGAATGATTACACATTTTAGAGCAATTTCTGGGTCCCGCGCTCATAATCATTTTGTCAATAGCCGTGCAGTGTGCAGGTGTGCTGATACAGATGCTTTTATGAAGATCCATTAAAAATAATTTGGCTCCTGACGAGGGCCAGGAGGGGCCCGGCTCAGTGACTGGAGACAAGCCCAGATCTCTGTTTAGGCTGTAGATTTAACCCCACTCAGCCTGGACCACCCGCTCTCCTGAGGGGACAACACACATTCTCACACATTCACTCATATTCAGCTTCGTGGCGTCAGGAAGAACATGTACTGGGGTTTATTCTGGTAACAACGGGTGGGAACACACTGGACAATTGGTTTTCAGAGTTGCAAAATCATGCACGTCTATAGGGACTAAGTTATATAAAGTGGCCAATTACTCCATGTACAAAAGTTTAGAAAGAAACTAAATAGACAGCAGCGATTAAACACACAAATCAGTGTCTTTGTCTTGCTAAAATTCATAACTTTAGATGGGAACATTTTCAGTTTTGTTTATACTCTTCATTCTGTTAGCAAAACACAAGGCAGCCTCTGAATGCCAACCTGCTATTTTAAGAGCAGAAGACACTTTATCATATTATTCATATTGCATCAACGCCCAGCACAAAAAAGCACTGCTACAAAACAAGGCAAGGCGCAGTGAGCAGGGAATTTTTCTGACACTGTTGTCCTTGGTGGCAAACATTTTGATGTGTTTTGATTAGACTCTGGTGGGGGGATTATCAAACGCTACAACAAATCAATGTGCTTTTAATAAAGAGGGGTTGGGTGGGAGGGGAGACAGACAGTTCTGCTCCTGACAGCGCCTTATCTGTGACTCCTCAGATCCTCCAGACAGGCAAATATTTTAACTGTAAACAGCGCGCGCGACAGGCTGCGTGGGCTCCTGTCAGCGAGCTCTGTGCTGCACCTCTCATAAGGACTGGAGACACTCTGAGCACTAAAGGAGGAGAGCACAGTCAAAACAGGACTAAACCAGAACTCAACCAGACCTATAGACCTGCCCAAGACCAGGGAGACCAGGACAAGACTATGGACTATGTCAGGATCAAGACAAAATGAAGACTGCATCTGACCTATACAAGAACACACTGTAAACATTTTCACTGTAAATTACTGGCTAATAATTGCATTACTTTTACAGCAAATCACTTTTAACATGCATGTTAAAAGTGAAGGATTAGGACTAAATAAGAAACTAAAACTGGTTCCAAGTCAGAAGGCAGTGAACACACTCCAACAATGATGCTGAAAATATTAAAAGAAAAAAAAGGGGGAGAACATTGTGATTTATTTAGTTATTTACTTTGACAAGAACATAAAACACCCACTGGAAAAAGACAACTTTGACCAAGAGCTATGCCAACAAACCAAATAGGTCTAAAATTACTTTCCAAAATGAATGGCACAAAAATCTCTGGGACTGCTGCATTCACAATCCAACTAAATTGAGTAATGACCCAGCAAAGCCTTGCAGGTCTTGCAATTAGACCTGACCGGCCCCATGGCACTAACCCTGCTTATGTCTCGGTCATGTTAGTGTATATAACTGACTTCACAGAGTCCTACCTGCGTCCTCCAGCTGCACCGCAAATCCACTGTCACCCAGATTAGCCTGAACACCAGTGGAGCCCGCGGAGCCTCCGCACAAGAGAATTCCAGTAATTAATCCCAGATTACATCCTGGGCCCCTCCATCAGCCAGTCAGAGCCAGGGTGCAGGGGATCACGGTAGGACATACAAGGGGTAATACCAGCTCATATTAAACTGCTCGAAAATGTCTCACAGCAAAACTGGAACACTGACTTTGTAGGTGAAGCAGTGAGGAGTGTGCAAGGTCCAACATTTCAAACAAGTTGAATTTAGTGATTTACAGTATATTTATTATTCAACAATCACCTCCTTTTGGACACAAATGTTTCCTTTATTGACAAACTAAAGAAAGAAAAAAAAAATCAGGATTATCTAGTAAACAATATGTCCACATTATTCCTATTTTTGAATGTATTTACAGAATTTTCCACCATTTCCACTCACGCTCTGCTTCATATACACCATCTTACATATGGCGTCTTACCAAAGGACACAAAAACAGTATACAACATATGGAACATACTGAACCGTCAACTTTGGTAAATGTATTTCCGACACACGAGAGCATCTGGCTCCCCCTGTTTTTGTGTCAACCATCAAAGACAGCAGGCGCAACCTTAAAGAGAGCATGTCAAGAGCCACGCTAATGTGATGCACTGTACACTGTGAAGAATTGGACAGGGGGTAATTGTGAGTCAGGCCATTCTGCACATGTGCTGATAAATACCACATATAAGTAAAGCATGTTTGTTTGTGAGAGGGAGGAGATAAAAGCAGGCCCTGTGCAGTGTCACCCTCCGCATACTGATTATCTACACCTACACCATCATCAATACAGTTAGGAAATCAGAAAAAATAATCTGTTACAAAAAATAACACAACTATTTTAGTTATAGGTGCGCTGTAACTTTTTGGTTGGGGGTCACTCAGCTGTTTGTTTCTATGGATGTGTCATTACTTTGCCATTAAACAGTACATATATTCGATTACATGTGACCGAGTAGGGTCGCCTCTCCACAGATTTGACCTGTAACTTGGTCTGGTTTGATCTCCATGACGATAAAAAGGTTTAGTATCGTACTGTGAAACATTCCAGACAAAGTAATAACATCTCCATGGGGAAAAGCATTTGATGGACCCACATTACCCAACGCACCTTTAAAATATTATAATCTATGTATATCAAATTACCCGTAATGCGTCTGTTGACTTTGAGTTCATTCTCCACTTCACAATGCATTTTAACACCTAATTTTAAAGTGTATTATCTGTCCCAAAAAGCAGACTTATTTTTTTGTAAAATCGAAAACTTTTAACCACAGTCTGCTAAATTCTGTCCCCAGGAAATCAAATATCAAATTCTGCAACACATCGGTGAAGCATCTGCTCACACCACATCGTCCTCGAAGACAAGCCAAGAGCCCTCAAATTAAGCCAATCATTTAGTCGTAACAAATTAATTAAAAGAATAATTAAATCATTAACATGTTAAATACAGCAATTAGAGATGGTGTCCTACATGAGTGAATATGGGGGAATCTAATGGAGGGGAGCAAATGGAGCAATGGGGTGTGCCAAAACATTTTCACTTCATGCTTTTTCTACAACAACACACTTCCAGACATTTCCTGCTAATTTTATCCTTCAGTAGCACTATATATACTTTTTTTTCCAGAATTATGAAAAATATTTAAATTAACTCCAAACTTGTCACGTGGAATGAAAATGTAGCCTATGTGAAAATGAATAATTAAATGTTGAAAAAGTCGGTAATTTTGATTAGTTTGGTGATAATTTGGATACTAACATTTTTATCTCTCCAGCCAATTTATTATTTTTTTTATTTATTTGCTTATTGGCATTGAAACAACAACAAAACCCCTAGATTTTTCTTTCATCATTATCAAGTAGGTCTATTTTCTATGGAAGTACAGATGTGCTAAAAGTTTTTTATTTGAATATTTCAAGATGAATGAAATAATTAAGTCCGGGCAATTTATTATTTTTTAATTTATTTGGTTATTGGCATTGAAACAACAACAACAAAACCCCTAGATTTTTCTTTCATCCTCATCAAGTAGGTCTATTTTCTATGGAAGTACAGATGTGCTAAAAGTTTTTTATTTGAATATTTCAAGATGAATGAAATAATTAAAAAAAATAGTTGAAATGGAAATAACTGAGGGAAAAAAGCATTAACATGTGATAGGTGGGTAGGATTTTACATTACTTTTCGGCATCTTTAATTCAGACTGATACAATTCAAACAGAGAAATTCAAGCTGCCAAATTCAATTAAAAAAATTCTAATTGAGAAATTCTGATCAAAAACATTCAGATCTCAACTTATTTTTTTTATCTGAATTTCTCAACTTGAATTTTTTTCGATCTGAATTTCTCAACATGATTTTTTTTTCGATCTGAATTTCTCAATTTGAATTTTATCAGTCACATGCTAATGCTTTTTTCCATTTCAACTATTTTTAATTCAAGTTATTTCATTTATCAAGAAATATTCTAATTCAAAACTTCTAGCACATCTACACTTCCATAATTTTCTAACAATTAAATTTTTAAAGGGTCCGCTTCTACAATTCTAAATGAGGAACAATAAAATCAACATGTTTTTTTTCCCAATTCTTTTAAACTACACACGCAAAAATGCATGTATAAGCACTCTTTACCGATGAAATTATTTAGCTCATAACATCGGCTTGACCCCTCCTCTCCTCCTCCTGTTGCTTGGTAACCATATTACAGAGGTCAGCCGGGCATTGGGAAACCTGCGATGGACCGAGGCTACTTCCACTGGTGGATTCGCGCCTCTAATACCCTCCATATATCCTCTGTCAGTCCACATGATCTTTAAGTTTCCAACCTGCTGATGAAGGCACATTAGCCCAGAGAGCTGGACAAATCCGGTTAGCGAGAAAACCAGTGATGGGCTGAAGATGGAGTGTTAGCAGCCAGGGAAGTTTAGCGTTATATGTTGTGTGTACGGTTAAATCAAATATGACCCAGCCTGCTGCTTCACTTATACATTATACATTTGGAATATACAAACACTATAGCCATGCTCTTCCCCTTAAAACTTCATTCAGTTTTAATTGCTTTTTCTTTGGGTATAGTGTAGAAATAACTTGCTTTATATCATGTGCATATCATTTTTTCAAGCCCTATTTACAAAAGAATGCAGGTTTTATCAATAAGAATTTCTTTAAAATGTTTTGCCTGGAAAAATACATGGTAAAATAAAAATATTTGTAGACTTTTAATGACTCTATGGGAAAATGTGTCGGATTTTGAGCGGACTGCAGTTCTTGGGGACTCATCTCAACTTCTTGAACAATTATCTTAGTCATAAAAGTGCCTTGCTTCAGGATTTGCCTACTGTGCATTGGTTAAAAGCAGACGTCAATGGGAAACTCATGAAGACTCAGAGAAAATTGAATGGAACAACTACATCTCCAAAGCTCAAAATGTTCTGTTCTTCCTTGTGATGTAATGAAGATGTAGTTTTCAGGTTAACAGCTGCCTTTAAACCTTTTGTTCAGAAGAGACGGGCATTTCTATGGCTGAAAATATCCAAATTATTCTAATGAAGGTGTATGGAGTGGAGCACTTTCTGTATTACCATATAACATCACAAGAAGGAACAGAGCGTTATTTGTTTGAGAAAAGAACTCTGTTAAAGGAAAGAAAACACATATCCATGCTTTTGATGAGGCAACAGTATTACAGCACAGATCAGGAAATAGCAATTTATCACAAATAGCAAACCGACTTTACTTTACCGATTGCTATAAAATGTATATTGTCGTGGATTTTCTGATGTATTCCTTGATTGGTGCAGCCACTTACCACAGAGAGGTTTGATTCCCTGCATAAAAGCCCCATGTTGTCTTTTCAGAATTGCTGGATCATGACTTTTTTCCACAAATTTATGCCATCATATATGTAGTAGAGAGTTACTCTAGTATTTCCACTCTCAATTAGCACGGTGCAGAAAATGGCCAATGACAGCATTTTGCGTGACATGCTATAAAAGTAATGGTGGTAAAGCTTCCCATTATCTTATTAAGTGCATTAGACAGATCACATGCACGAGTGAAAATCAGGTCACACTGGCTCTCCCAATGTAATGGATTCTCGAAAACAGGTACAGCAGAAAGCACGGAAAGGTAAGCAAAGATAATGTGTATATTTAGGGTGGGAGGATTGGAAATGAATAAATTTGATAAGCTCGCAATCAAGATCCAACAATTCTGTAGCATTGTTAGACATTTTCAAAATACTAATGCATAAAAGGAGTCAAAACACGAGCAAAAATGTGCACAAAGTTTCGAAAGGTTAACAACGGGCGATTCTATTTTAAAGGTGAACTGCGTAAACTTACTGTGTGTGGGCTTGCCTCTCCACAGATCTGACATGTAACTTGGCTCTATGGCGTCATCTGCTGCTTTCATAGAGGAAAATAAGCGTAATGTCATACTGTGGTGCAATCCAGGCAACATTTCCATAATTAGAAGCTAGAAGTGATGGATTGTCCACCAAAAGTACCTTATATTATAGTATCTTTGCACTAGTTAATACTTCTGGCTACTCAAAAACAAAAATACGCCCCTTACAACTTTGAGTGCGGTGCATCTCCTCTCCACACCTCCCAAATTGAAGTATATACGACAGGTCACGCATCGGCCTTTCACCTATATTATTTAGCGCCCGAGGTTTTGTATTATGCGAGACGGGCTAACGCGTGCAATGCATTATGGGATGTAAAAGAGTGCACGCCGGGGGAACAGGAGACAGATATAGTAGTAGACTCGGACAGCATTCAGCCTCGGGGCACTCAATACCGTCAATGCTCTATTTGTGTATACATACAGTATCCCTCCCATCGATCTGCCAGTCCAAATATTTTTAGAAAGTCATTGATTATTGTTCTGGGAAGCGCCATGCGACTGGGATTGTTTATAGAAAATATACCAGAGATGCATGCATATGTGTGTGTGAGTGTGTGTGTGTGTGAGTGTGTGTGAGAGACAGCAGGAAGTGGTAGAAGGTTGTATTTCAGAAACATGACTAGATTAAGAGCTCATCAGTCTCCTCTTGTAAATAATTTAAACCTTTAAATGAGTACAAATAGATTCGTTATTTGTGTAATGCAGCTGAGGTTTATAGTTGTGCAACAATTTTCATGAAATAGATCTGAGGCCATCACATAATGTATTTCAAATGTGGTAAATGATGTGGTGGGACTAAAAGTATAGATACAGGAGCAAAGTCAAATTTAAATTTAAAAAATAAAAGTACCTGTTTAAAAATGTACTCACTTTTACTGTAAAGAGTAAAAACTAAAAGTATTTTGTGGAGATTTTGAGATCTCATAAAGCTTTGAATGTAGCGATTTTGATACAAATTTATGCTGAATTTTGTACAACAGGTGCAACTGAAATGGTCCACTGAATTTTTATGAACATGTTAAAAATAAACCAGCGGGTCACACAAAAAATAAATAATACTTTTACTTTTCACTCCTGTTGAAAAGGTATTGGAGTAGAAAGTACATATAAGTGCTCCCAAATGTAGTGATGTAAAAGTAATAAAGTATCCATTTTAATATATATACATATATGTCCAACACATTTTGGATTTTTTCAGGCACTTAAATCGTTTTTGCAAATCATTATTCAATTGTGACTTTATTGTGTTCTAACAAAATGATTAAAACATAAAATGAATGTTTTATATATCATATGTGGCCATAATTCATCTTGGAAACTACATCAATTAAAAATATAATTCTTTGTTTTTGCAATCATCAGGTCCCAATCAAATCAAATAACTAAGAGAAATCAATAAAGCCCTGCAAGACTTCAGGTCTTAGGAGGTTACATACAGTACTTTACTACTTTTACTTTGTTAATTGTAAACTTGCACAGAAGGAAATGCTCAGTATCTATAGGCGATACATTCTTTTCAGTACAAACAATACAAAGTCTGGGTCCAAGCCTTGATTGACAGAAGGATTATTATTCAGAGAGAAAGATGGTCCGCTTGTATTTACGAGTAAAAAAACCCTAAAATATTAAAAGACTTAATGCTTCATTCGTTGCTTGTAAAGTCTGTGATGTTTAACATGAGGTGTAAGTAGTTTTGCTCTGAATAAGAGATGATCAGTTATTATTTTTACCTTGTGTTTCTGAAATAAGCAAACCTGATACATACAACCGTCTGAGTTTGACCAAAACACAGTGAAGGAGACAGTGACCAAACTGACCTGCTCAAGATATAAGGTTAGTTTTAGTTACAATTCAATCACCTAAAAGTCCTAACTCATTGTTCAAAACGGGTCAAATGCTTTGCCTATAGATGTGTGAGAGTTTACATGTTTCTGCTCATGTCTGGGTGAGTTTTCTCTTGCTTGACTGGCCAATCCTTTTTACATTCTGTTTGAAGGGACTGGACAATATAGAGAGAAAAACCTTCATCCAAAGTGAGACGATCTACCCACAGCCTCTAATTTGCAGCACGCGTCTCTCAAATGCAGAAGACATGTTTTCTGAAACGTTTGTATAATTAAGAACAAAACTTCTTTTACCTGAAATAAGTAACAGTTTGGTGTTACAATTGTAGCTTATTGATTTGGAGAAAAACGGTGCAGTTTCTCAGTCCTTTGTGTTCTTTTGACACAAAGGCGCATGCGTCTCTCTGATTGCTTCATCCGCCTCTGAAATCAGGCAGACAAGATACAACTCCAGATCCACTCATCTTCATGAAGTTTTGTCAAAGCGTATGGTTCTGTCTGATCAGGTAAGGTTTTCTCTGGGCACTGCAGTTTTCCGCATCAGCCCAAAACACCTAATAATTTCACCTTATACCTTATTTACCATTGGGACAGTTTTTAGTAGAAGGGCAATATGCTTTCGACATTTTATTTCATTTATCTGACATCAAATTGCTCAGAAACAGTTCAAGAATGTGGTTGACATTTGCAGCGACAGCTTGGGATTCAAGACAGAATTTACTTTACTGGTAATATGATGCACCAAAATGTTCATAAAATAGTACAGAAAAAACACAGCGTATTCCTACACAGAAATAGGATATTTAGCATTCAAAATGATCAGAATTCGCAATTTTCAGACATTAAATACCGCTAATGTAACCTGCATCCTATTCACCAAAGCATCATATTGTGAACAAGAGCCTATTATTGCTTTGACTGATTGCCTGCATATTTCTCATCACCAACAAACAGTGCACAGAGACACAGACGCAGCAGCAGGTGGGTGTGGGCTGCTGCCTCACACAGACACAATCACAAGGGTAAATAGTGTAAATAGATGCATGGAGAAATTGATCTCCTCGAGCCATTAATGTATTGTTGCCTTTTTAATGAAACTCCTGCAAATGAGCGCTAAGCGACATTACAGCACATAAAGAATGGATCCAGTTGGAGAATTTCCCAACGAGGTAATGCTCACGATGTAATTGCACAAATGTAAATGGTGTGTGGCTCTGGTGTGTGTGTGTTGGGAGGAATGTCAGAAGAACTGACATTATTCTCAAAAATATTTTAAAATCCCAAATATGTTTTTCCCCAATACTTAAAAAAAAATCTTTGGTAGCAGATAAGCTTTTGGCCTTTTTCAACTGAAATATATTTATGATAATAAACCGTATAGTAATGGCTAGTGGTATGATTCATCCCTTTTTAAATGTGAATTATGTAACTTTTCTAGTGGAGGTCAGCATCTTTATGTCTCCATGGATCTTGTTACCTGACATTATCTGACTGTAACTTGGTCTGGTGGCATCACCTGTTTGATTCATGATTCATTTGGAGATAGATATTTAATGCCATAATACAACATCTCCATGGAGGTAAGCAAATGGATGGACCCTCCACCGGAAAAGTGACATAGTGCATCTTTAAGTTGTTGCTTATCATTAATTCCATCTTTGACACAGCATTATCAATTAAGCTCATATGATACAATTTTTGAAGAGATGTGGTATTCTCGAGTATTCATAAACAGAAGAGGTGTATATTTTTACGATAAAGAATGTTTTATCAAGAAAAACATAAAAGCCCATGCTCGGATATAATGGCATAATAATACTGTGCCATTTGCACCCAGCCAGTGCAGGGGATAAAAATAGACATTTGTTCGAATGGGGCCAGAACAATGGCTCTAAAAGAGAAATATGACAGTGTTTTGTGCTGCCTTTAAACCGTTTATAGTGGCACACGCAGGCTCATTGTTTGATTATGCCTCAATGACCACCAGCCATTTGTGTGACAAAAATACTATTAATATGCTTATGAAGGGCCAAAAGGGATCAACACATTTGAATAACACCCCCTAAAACCAAAGCATTCAGCATCTTTGAAGTGGGCTGGCTACAAGGCTGGGTTAGATAAGGATTTCCTTAAGTCCACCAGTTTTATAACTCAGGACTTGCTACTATTTGTAAGACTTGCAAAAGTTCTCTGCATAAATACTGTGTTGATTTAGGCCAGTTGAAAGTACGCAATATACTTCAGGTTTTATCACTACTCAAAATGACGCTGTAAGTTGAATATTCATTTGGCACATATGTCAAAGGAGAATGTATATTTTTCTTGGTACTTTTCCATAAATAACAATTACCATGTTTGTGTTACAACACGTCTAATTAAAGAAGTGCAAGATGGAAACATTTATTGCAGAACAGTTCAGACAAAACAATGACAAGCAGGTGGCAGACCTTCCATCAGAAAAGTTTTATCGTGAACAAGCAATAATCACATGATGTCATCTTCAAACAACCCAGAACAGAGTTATCGACCATGTCCAGTGAACAAACAATCCTAAATATATGAACATAGCCTACATCTGCTTTCAAAGAGGACGGATTGTTGTTCAGGCTGACAGCTGGGCTCATTTTCCCTCCATGGTCAACAGAACTGCCTTGACCGCCCTTTTATGAGCTTGCATCAGTTCCCCTTGGTGCTCTGCTGACTGTCCATGCCCTCGCCACGCCAGTCACGCGCCACGGCTACGACACTCCCACAACAAACTTGACAAGGACATGACGAGATTAGAGCTCATGCTTAACCTTATGGTCCAAACAACTGCAACTCTTTCATCATGTTGTTTAAATCCAGGGCATTTCTGCTGTACCACCCACAGTATCTCAAACAACTTTACTCCTTCCACATGAGGAGGTGGTGTTTTGGAGTCACACCAAGATGTTTCAAAGCTCGCACTGACTCAAAAAATACGTATATGTGTAAGTTACAATCTATGACACCATTTCTGACACATTTCTGTTAAAAAAGTAGCTGGTGACATCACATCTCGACTCTTTTCTTTAGTCTTCCAGGTTCTGCCTAGTTTAGGATTAGGGGAAAATGTAAATTCTCTGAGTAATAGCGTCTTCAATGCTAAATCTTTTTGCTTCTTTAAGCATTTGCCCGACTTGAAACTTTTTCATGATGTATCAAAAAGCAGAAAACCCCAAATGCCAGTTCATTTGACCAGAACCCAACCTGATATACTAGTATGTTTCAGTATATACAAGATATTCTCTCTTTCCTTTTTTTTGTAATTTTTTTGCACTATATGACCACGACCATTTGCAAGATTTCCGTGCACAAAATTACCTTTTTCCTCCACCATCAGGATAAGAGACGTATCAAGAACAGCACTTTTTGCTTCTTTAAGCATTTGCCCGACTTACTTAAAACTTTTTCATGATGTATCAAAAAGCAGAAAATGCCAGTTCATATATATACTAGTATGTTTTCAGTATATACAAGATATTTTCGCTTTCCTTTTTTTTGTAATTTTTGCACTATATGACCACGACCATTTGCAAGATTTCCGTGCACAAAATTACCTTTTTCCTCCACCATCAGGATAAGAGACGTATCAAGAACAGCACGAACCGTACAGACTCCCTTTCTTCATCACATGTAAAGACGTATATGTGTATGAGTTACAGTCTATGACACCAGTGGATACTTATTTTCAAGATAATTTCTGTTAAAAAAGTAGCTGGTGACATCACATCTCGACTCTTTTCTTTAGTCTTCCAGGTTCTGCCTAGTTTAGGATTAGGGGAAAATGGAAATTCTCTACGTAATAGCGTCTTCAATGCTAAAACATGCACAAATCACCCTTCTTCTTTTTGCTTCTTTAAGCATTTGCCCGACTTACTTAAAACTTTTTCATGATGTATCAAAAAGCAGAAAATGCCAGTTCATATATATACTAGTATGTTTTCAGTATATACAAGATATTTTCGCTTTCCTTTTTTTTGTAATTTTTGCACTATATGACCACGACCATTTGCAAGATTTCCGCGCACAAAATTACCTTTTTCCTCCACCATCAGGATAAGAGACGTATCAAGAACAGCACGAACCGTACAGACTCCCTTTCTTCATCACGTGTAAAGGGGAAATAGTCTGGTGACCTGATTCACGACTTCGTATTACGACCCTACACATCCAGGAGAGACAAAACGTACATCCCTGAGCATTGGTTGTAAAACTGTAGCGTTGTAATGTTCAGCTGGCCTATAGGGGCTTATTAGAAGGCATAAAAGCTCCACGCTACCTCCATTCATATTCTCCATAAACAGCCCGGCCACATCTCAAGCTTATTTTCCCCCCCTCTCTCTCTTTCTCTGACTTTGGGCAGTTGGAAAAATATAAGCCTCGACGCCACTATTTTGTGCTGCATGATTGATTTGCAAAATAGGCCTGTAGTGGAAATGTATCGGAATAGGGCTAGGATTTGGCCCTGTGTGTAAGTGCAAATTGCAGTGTCAGATCTCCGCGTGGATGCTGTTTGTCAGGCGTAAACTCGGCGTGGAGGCAATTTTTTATTCCTCTCTTTTTACACCCATGTCTGTATAATCTGCAGAAAGAGAGGCTGGCTTGATTATAGGCGAGCGGAAGAGAATGGAGGAAGTTTTGGGTTGTTGAGAAGAATGCAACAGAAAAAATAAGGTTTACATTGTAGGAGTGCAGTTCCTATATGATGCTGGTGACGGGACTTTCAGCTCTATTATGCATCAGTCTTTTGGATCCGGTTATGTCAAAAAGCCATTCAAAAAACTGCCGCTTTTTACTTTTATTTATATGTCAGAAGACATTTTATCAGCTAGCTAATCACACAGAGAAAAAACCAAGGCTAAGGTTTGTTTAAAACTCCTCAAACTGAGAAAGAAAATGTGTTTACCCTTTGAGAATTATGAAGAATCTAAATAAAACGTGATCATAATTTAAAAAACAAACTTGTAATGCTAACTATGTTTTTTGTTCACAAAGTTTTCACTCTAGTCGCTGCTTCTGTGCTGATTAACCAGAGTAAAAATGCAGAAAAAAGATTTGTCTCGCCGTCTCGTTCGCAAATCTCACATGCATTTCACTTCACACTGCCATTGTGTCGTTGGGCAAGACATTTCAAATAACTAGTTTGAATACGGAATCAGAATGCTATTGATTTAACTGCAATTATGAGAAAATAATTTGATTTTCAATAACTGTAATACTTTGTTTAAAATAATATAGTCAAATTTGGTCTGTTAAAGTTTGTTCAAAATGTAAAGTATTTAAAGTTGTCAAAAAAAAAGCAAATAGACTAAACATAAGGTGAGGTTTTATATAAAAAAAAAGAAAATAGTGGATAAACCTGCAATATTTCTTGACTTACTTCATATTTTTAGATAATATTTTTCTTTTTGCATAAACCAGTATCATCATTTTAGATCATTTAGTTAATATTGTGCAAGTTTACCCACAATATGAACAATATGCAATATACAAAAATGTTACAACAGATTCCCTTCTTTGTTAAAATCCATTATATTTTCCCAGTTCTCTCTGAAAACAAACTTCTCCCTCCTCCTCCTCTTTCCCGTGGCTGTCACATAACACAGCGACCTAGTTCGAGAACCAACAGTCTGATTTGGAATGTCGGAAAATTCTCCACGAGGTGCCATCTCTGTGACTCGTCCCTGTTTTCCAACCAGCATAATGCCTTTGTAAAAATCAGATCCCCACAAGCGCCCACTGTCCTCTGTAATTGTCTGCACTCGAGCTCCGCTGGACTGAACTTTAGCAAGACACGCCATGAATAATTCTAGTCTTCAAACACATTGCGAGTAATGTGTCCCCGTCGCAAAGCCCAAATTCCACCAAGGACCAAAATGAAGACGTGACCTAAAATTTGGGTTTATATGAGCCAAGAATGCATGATTAAAAAGTAAACTTGTTATCCATTATTTGTAATTGTACAAACATTTTCCTGAATAAATGTTAAGGCATCGTGTAGGTTTCCTGCTGGAAAGTGCACAATCTAGTTCTCTTTTATTTGAAATGTTCCATAATATAGCATTAAATCCATTTGTCTTATGTTTAAAAGGTTTAAATTGCCTCTTGTGAGCTTATATATATAGTTTTCAAATGAACAGCTACCTTCATTTCAATAAAAAACAGGAACTCCAAGGCTGAAATCATCAAAAAAAATTTCAAGTGAAGGTTTCTGGAGTTTAAAAACAGAGTGGAGCTCTTCCTGTATTACCACATGACATCAAAAGGTGGGACACAGTGTTTAATATTTGAGAAACTAACCTAAATATGCAGGATTTGTGTGTTAAACATGACAAATGAAGCAAAACGAAGGAAAATAATGTAATTTAGGCCCTTTAAATGACTGTATTGGACTTTCTGCTAATAAATTCCTTGAAAAACATGCATGCTTTCCATTAGAAAAAGTTACATAGTGCAAATTAAAAGAAAGGTTTTCAAAATAGGCATGAATCTATTCTACCAGTGGCGTTATTTATTATCACGCACAGGTCATTTCCACACAACACCGTAGTGGGCAATGAGCTACACCGAGGCTACAAGTCATCTGAGCAGCCCCTACCTTTTCGAGGAACATCTGGCTTTAACACGGCCCAATAAAGGAGGGAGGGAGGAAAGGTGGGAGTGAAAGTGTGAAGGAGAGATGGAAAAGAAGTGATAGTGTACAGGGGGGAGTGTGGAGCGCTCGGGGCCTGTCATAACTGCAGAAAACCGGTCCCCTTCAGATGACATCCTTCACCAAATCATCGGCACACGAGCCTACAAAGCCCCCATATTTAGAGCACGTCGGCCCCTGCAGAGAAGAAGAAGAAGAGAGAAATCCCAGCTCTTCATTCCCTTTCTATACAGTAAAATGTCGGCCAATATGCAATAAAAAGACATGAGATTTGTAATTGGAACAGAACATGTTGAGACTTCAAGGAGAGGCACTTATGTGTAGTTATAATTGATACAGGTGAATATAGAATGAACTGGGTCTCTTATGGTACTGAAAATGTGCATATTCTGCTCATCCCATTAATAGTTAAACCCAGTGTGTGAAAATAGGGGAATGAGTCACATGTTCCTGTCTTTAAGCAAGGAGGTTGTGGTAACATCCTTGGGTGATATGACAAAAAATGGCCAATATGTCATTTTTTTCTACACACAGTCACTCCCCCTCTGCTCTTGTCCAGCCTCTGTTCAGCTCTGAGTGACAAGTGGATTTAACCAAT